>CATIWR010639460.1:0-65378 GCA_949677035.1 Omphalea diandra | reverse complement strand
ATTAACTGTATATAAACCATCTAAATATTAATATATATGTATATTAACAATTATTGAAATAGAATTAAAATATATGATGAGGTGCATGAATGTAAGACTCCTTATATAAATACTAATCCGGATATACTAACAGTTAATTGGCTTAGCTTAGTTGGCCAAGCACAGGAATCGGTTGGGGAAGGGTCATGGGTTCGAGACCCTACGACACCCTTCCCTGGTACTTTTGGTCCCTTTTTTTTAAAAAATTTATTTTCACGTTACAGAATCTCGATCTCCGATCTTGGATCGGACACAGGTTCCTCGTCTGTCTCGAACAACAACAATCACAACAACAAACATCAAGAAAGCATAAAGCAGATCAAACAACCAATCTGTCTTCATCCCTCTTTTTTTTTTTTGTTTCACAGAATCGTTTGCCGAGAATCTTCCTTCGGCAACCTTGCTCGGCAGAGACATCAGTCTCCGACCTCGCTCACAAATAACCCAATGAAAGCAAATCAACAATCAACTTAACACATATCGGCCGAAGATGGGAGAAAACCATGGTTTGCGTCACTGGGTTTTGGGGAACCAAAAAATTTTTTTTTCTTTTGTTACGTTTGCCTTTGAATCACAGAAGGGAGAAGAGAAAAGGAAATTAATGGCTTAACAGAGGGATTTGTGAATTTGGGACACCGGCGACTTGCGAATTAGATTTGGAGCAAAAATAGGTTTTTCTCTCTCTATCTGCGCGTTTGGTTTTGGGAAAGCAAACCTTCCTTAATCGCACACGGGGAAGAAAAGAGAAGGCCGAAAAAGAAAAAAAAATTGGCAAGTTCTGGCGATTGCGGGTTTCAAACCCACGACCTTGTAGGCAACAAAACAAACGTCAACCATCTGAGCTAATCAAGCCGCTCGTGACGATTGAAGCAACTTTAATATATATCAAATCGATACAGTAGCTTTGATTATCAAAATAATAATTTTTTTTATTATTAACAATATACAACATCTAGGGTTCTAAATCATACACAACAATCATAGCTCTGATACCACATGTTAAAATATTTAATTATGATCTTGCATACAAATTTTGAACACCAAAATCTAATAATTGAATGGAAACAAATTGCGTACCTGTCTCCGCGTTGAATCCCAAATTATTTTGAGCCATAATGCTGAACACTGAAATTAAACCACTTGAAAATTTGTCAGAACGATTGAAAAACCAAAGCTAGATCTTCCTCTCCTTGACCTTCTCGAATATGGCTACAATGGGCATAGCAACTAGGGTTTTCTGTTATGAAGGCAGGAGAGGGGACCTAGTATATTTATAATAATTTTAACAGGTCCACCCATCACAGGTCCATGTTAAAATAGGCCTACACTGACCGTCTTCCATATCGACCCACAAAACATGTCACAAGCCCATAACTTCATTGATCACATTTTAATTGAGATTACCCCAAAACAATAAACTATATTATTCAGTCCGTTTTATAAATAATTAAAACCAACTCATAATTAATATTAGCCTACATAATAAAAATTTCCAACATTTGGCTCCAATGCCATCTGAGATGAAGCATTCTTAGAAGCTGGTAATATAAGAGGCACATGGAACCCTCCACTCGTGTCTTTATTTGCTTCACATTTGTAACAGGTGACCCAATAACAGACTCAAATGCTTGTAAAATATGTGCCCTAAAATTCTCTGCCTTTGATTTGGTGAGATCTGAACTGAACATCAACTTCACAGTGGGAGCTGGAAAAAGGAACCATTAATTTGAACAGTCAATTAGACGATTATTGCTCTGCCCACATATGCTAACTTACGATATATCTGTAAATGCAGATGAGATATAAATTTAATAAATGAAATATTTTGTGCAACTTAAATGTGAAAGAAATAATAGAATGACTCAACCAACCAGAAGATCCAACAATATATGAGGAGCTTGAATTTTAAATTATGATCATCCCCAAATAAGCCCATTTTTAGAGATTAGGTCAGCCATGAATGCTGACTTGATCTCTAAAAATGCAAGGCATTTTTTTCAAATATTTATTGACATAAGTTATGAACTGCTACAAGTCAAAAAAACATCACGAAGAAAGGTATGAGGGAAATCAAATGGTAACATATGAACACAAGATATGAAAGCCAAAGACTCTTCCAGTAAATAATGATAACTGTGTCATGAATATGAGGTCCTGTGTGTAATATGGAAACAAACATGAGTGGAGTGTTTCAGCAAGGAGATGGGCGTCAAAAATCCAGAAAATCTAGAGCAGGGACAAAGCTGTAATATGTGTTCCGAGATTCTAAAGATTTTTACTTAACTATGTTTCAGTGCACGTGCATTTGTAGAATAACTAGATTACAAAATAAACTGAAACCATAACCATTTCACAAGTCATTAAAACACATCATTGTAATTTTATGCTGTTTTTGTGCAAGGTATGTTTGTAATCCTCCGTACAAGTGTCCATTTTGGAGACAAGTGCAATAATTTGATAGGTCTGAACTTTTAAAATGGCTCAGTGCAGTGCTCATATATGTGCTAAAATTCATAATGTGGGTGTGAATTTGAAGTTTGAATCAGTGACATCAGGTTCCTCATGACTATTTAAGGGCTTCAAATTCCATCCTGTGTCCATTCTAAACAGAATGCATCAAAGATCATCACATTGTTTATTGTTGCAGCCACCTAAAATGGAAAGCCGGTGAAATAATTGAAAGTAAGGCATTCAAAAGAGAAAAAGAATATGTCAATGTGATAAACCAAAAATTGACTGTCCGTCATGTTGTTAAGCTCAAGAACATAGTTAATAGAATTAACAATTCAGTCATTTGAACAGCAAAGGAAATGGTAACAGGAGGTAAACATGAAACAGTATAGAAACTTCACACAACACAGAGAAAACAAATATTTCTATGATCAATGGTTCAATGTACTCCTGATTCGTAGAGCGAAAAATATCTATCCTTTCTGGAAGACAGAGAATAAGTTCATCACATGGGAAATGAGTTGGCAATTTCCACATATCATAAACATCAAGAATTATGTAAGCATCATTGATTTAAACAGCCGGTTTTTGGGTTTACCATTACCATGAAGCCCATTATTTAATGACAAAATTTTTTGTTGGGATATAGTGGCTGTAACTGCTGTTACATAATGGTAACGTTAAATGTAACGGCCGTTACATTAATGGAGCCTGCAGAATCTCTCTTTTCCTTCTTCTTCTTGCCTCCTATCCTTTCTGTTTTAATGTTTTACTTGCTTTTAATTTGCAATATATGGTTAAATTTTAAGTTTTAATTAGGTATTTAGCTTGATACGTATTGTTTTGTTTCCTCTTTTTCTAATTTTTCCTCGCAAAAACTGATTCTTGGGTAGGCTTTGTATACCGTCTAGGTTTTGGGGCTCTGCACAGAGGACCCTTGTGCTAAGTGTGCATTGAACCCATTCAAGCGGCCAAATCAAAATCCTTTTCTTCCCTTTACTTATAAAAAGTGACTTCTTGAGGCTGCAATGTCCATAGATGTCACTTATTTAAGTTGATTGTTAATTATGGACAAAAACTATAGAAGTTTTATCTCTATTTATTGTACTTTGTGCTTATTAGTTAATTGTAATTCTTTGGTGAATTATGCCAATATTTCTTACTGTAACATTTTGCAATTTTTTTGCATAAAAATTGTGTAACAGTTTGCCCTTTACAGCTACATTACAACCGCGACACCTCCGTTACCATCACATGTGACTACGACTGCGATTGCGACCATGACTGCGATTGAGAACCATGTTAAGCATACAATGCAATATAGCCTACTAAATAATGACAAAATCAAAATATGATAAAGTTGAATGCTCATAGCTTGTTTAAGTGCACATGATATGTGTTAGAATAAGCTGCACCAAAACTGACAGAGACGAGCTTTCCTTCTCGATACAAGAACTCTTTTATACTGTTAAACAGAATCTTCCCAAGGACCTCCCACCAAATTTCTTCATATCCCTGATGGATTTTGCCTGAAATCTGCTTACTATTCACCTAAACTGTTTCAGAAGATTGTGCAGATGTCCGTTGAGGATCTGTCCCGGGCCCTGCATTTTTTTTAACTATCCACACTAATACAATTTGATGCACTGTTGATGTGGAAATCACCAGTAGCTCCAGAAGGGAGATTTTCCAATCTAACATGTGTTGACCAACCTCTCTCATTACTGGGCATTTCAGTACAAGCACCAACTTTCCTGCCGATATCTCTTCCATTTGCATTATTCATGGTCAGAGGGCTATGATTAAAACTAGTTTCCTTGGAAGAACTGGGCAGCATATACTGCTGATCAGGTGCAAGTTGAAGCAATGCACCTGTTAGCCATATTAATTTGTCATTTGACATTCTCAGCCTCCGACAAGGTTTTCAGGGCTTGACGCAGTTTTTCCATGTCTTCCTTTGATACTGGAACAATTAAGATAACTCTATCAGTTTTCTGAAAAGGATGACATTTAATGATTCTAATGTATACATACAGTCATTTCCTATTTCATTTTATTTTTATGTCATTGGAGTGGAGGAGTGAAAGGTTGGCAAAAAGCTACAGAACCAGGTAAAAATGTCGACATGAGTGACTCTTGATGAATCATTTTAAGGTGTACAGAAAATTTAAAACATTAAAATCTGAACAAATATTCACAAATTTCCAAAATGGTGAGATGAAGGAAAATGCAACTATAGATCAACTAATACACCAATAGGTAAACAAAGAATTATATAACTACACCAACTTCATATTGCAGATGAATTAGTCACTTAGTTGCGGCTAATGTACGGTGAAAAAATAAGTTCCAAACTTACACGGTTGTCGTCGAAAAAATTTCCTTCTATGCCTTTCTTTTGTAAAATCATAACTACTGGCTAATATGTCAGTAATAACTGGAGCAAGCTGTGACATTAAAGCTAATGGTTCCATGCCAGTTTCCCTGATTACTCTCAGGTTCTTTACAGTGTTCACGGTGCCTGCAGACAATGCTAAGTCAAGAAGATCCACCAACTTTTCATTAGATATAAGCCCAACCTATAAAAAGATCCACAGACCATATTTAGAGCAAATAAATAGATCATTAAACCATATTTAATCCAGGGATCACTTTCTTTTCTATTTATTTACCCTTTTTTTTGTGGGGAGGTTGGGGTTGTTGTCAGTGGCTATGTTACAGATATTTCTAAGAGCCAGATTTGTCCATTTTCCAAAACTGTTTCATAAATGTCTCGATTAATTTGAATTTCATAAATGTCTCAATTAATTTGAAGTGCATGAATACTTTAGATTAAAGTCAAGAAGAGTGATGGAACTATCATAAATGATCATCACCCTGGACCAAGATCATCACTCTTCCATTTATGAAGGAGGTGGTCATTTAATTGGCCAGAGAAGGGACATCCAGTAGACAACGATTAATTTCTTATTAACTATAATGTCCAAGAGGGAATTCAACAAAATAATATACATAACGAAAGCATGGATGATGCTGAGAACTTCGAAGTCATGAGTTTAGATGCAACCAAAAAAAAAAAAATCATCATTATTGTCGCAGCAGGCACATAATGATTAATGAACCATAACAAACTCAAAGCAGAAACAAAATGGTTAGCTGATGAAAGGTAAAATTGGGTTGGTACAGGCACAGACTCATATTTTAGCAACAAAGTTGATAGATATGGAGAATAGAAATTTGGATCACCTTGACAATCTCGTATAATTTTTTATTCGCTTTGCCAAGTGGCACACACTTTAGTTATAACAAAACAAAATAGACCAAATAAATGCATCATTTCATTTGAAAGTGAACCTCAGCATGTCCTATTTCACCAAATAAATTATCAAACACCATTTTTAAAAACCTAAAAATTTGAAGTCCAGTAACTAATTTTCTAGGATTATGCAACTCAACCTGTTATGTGGTGTTAGGATCAAGCGCTTACCACTACGCCAAAAACCATAGCTATTAGCGAAGGCACAACTCTATTTCCTTATACTTGCGTAGCAGCTAGCGCCATGTTTCGAATGCACACCGGCGGCAGGATATTGGACTTGGCTCTCCCGATCTGCAAGCCACTTGCTGCAGCAGCATGCCTTCCAGGGGATTTGAACCCATGACCTACTCTGATACTACTTGTTGGCCTTGGACATCAAGAAAGAGGGTTGAATTGGTGGTTGTTTTAAAAATTAAAAGAAGGATTAATATGTTTAAGAAAATGAGTAAGAGAAGAAGGAAGTTGACATAAGTGTTTATAGTGGTTCGGGTGTTAACTAACTCTATGTCCACTCTCTAATTCTCTACAATTGGGTGTTTCACTCAACTCAATAGATGTTTCCAAACTCACACCAAACTTTTACAACTTGTATTTTCTAGGCTCACACCTAAAACCTCTTACAAGTGTTTTCAAGGCTCACACTAAAATTTCTCACAAGTGTTTTCAAAACTCATACTAAAACCTTTCACAAGTGTTTTCAAGGCTTATACTAAAATCTCTTACAAGTGTTTTTAAGGCTCACACCAAAACCTCTTACAATAGTGTTTATTGCTCACACTAAATAATTACAAAAGCATAGCAAAATAGCAAGAGTATGGTTATAAATTAATAAATTCTCTTGCATTTATATCTGTTTGGTGGAGTATTTATAGCTCATATCCACCTAAGAGACGTTGGACTAAAACTATCAACAAATCTCTAAGATGTGTCAGGCAGATTCAGTATTAAATGTTTGTCAAGCTAAAGTTAAAGTCGCTACTACCTTTTCGCAGTTGCGAATTTCCAATTTCCACAGAGGAGCCGAAAATTTCTGCAGAAAACCCCGTTTGTGTCTAACAGCTAGTCCACGCGTCAGTTTTCCATTGGTCATCCATGAAAATATAACCGTTGTGTTCTAACCACTCTCAAAAGTCGCAGTTGCGGGACAAGAATGCCTTAGACGCTACTAGGACCGCGAATTTCTCTATTTGAAGAGGAAACTTCAACTCCTTAAGTCGTGGTCGCTACCGAATTTTTGATCTTTGAACAGACACCTGGGACACTTGGCATGTCGTGGTTATGGCTTTGGTTTCCTCCTTTGTCACTATGAAAGTCGCGGTCGCGACTAAGATGCGATACTCACTGCGAATTCTTTTGTGACTAAAGCTTGACAATCTTTGCCTGGTTCGCGGCAGCGAGATAGCCCGCGATTTCCTCTGTCCTAACTTCATCCTTTCTTGATGATTGATTTGTCGTCGCGATTTACCATACACACACTGCGAATTAGAGCGATCTTTACAAGTTTTGAGATTTTGAATTTCATCCAACTTTCAATGAAAAAATTTAACTTATAATCTGTAAAACAAAACTAAATAAAAGTATTAGAGTTGATCAATCTCTATTGTCAAGATCAAAAGAGGTTCATGGCTTAGGTTAAATCAATCTAATCCAACATGTGGCATTTGCTTTGAAGCATAATATTGAAATTTGTAATAAAAGGAGAATTTCATGATATTGCAATTCCAGGAGTCAGAATGACCTAAAAGTCAGGAACTACATCGATATAGGAACAAAGATCCTCTACCCACAGAGAAAATATGTAACTCCGTACATGCAAAGCAATAACTCTTAGACAGAATGTTAAAATATGCCAAAAGTATTAAACAATGCATAAGAAATGAAATCCTCTCAAATTCCAATTCTAGTCACAAGATTAGGAAACCGTACCAATTCCTGAACCAGAGGAACAGATATCTTCAGACCAAGCAAACTCAATTGTTCTAGAGCCATATCAGCATCCTGCAATGATCCATCTGATCTTGATGCAATAAGTTTTAGTGAATCCTTATCAATATCTTCTTTAGATGCAATCCATTGTAAAGTCTAGATAATATCCGCATCTTTCAGCTTTGGAAAAAAGAATTTCTGGCACCTGGATATGATTATATGAGGCAAAACATCAAGACTTGAGCTGACTAGGACAAAAACTACTCGTCTGGTTGCTCGATCAATGACCTTTGATATAGCACTTCAACAATTAGGGGACCGAGTATCATAGTCATCAAATATAAAAACTCGGTATTGTGATGGCAAGTGGGAAATAATCATGTTGTCAAGAAGATTCGCAATGCTATCAAAATCAAGATTCCTGACTGGACCAATTTCCCTTATACTTCAACTCTACCTACATTATGTGCAATGCAAGAATTGCAATAGACACAAGGTGTGAGATGTTCCAAGGATTGGCAATTCAAAGCCCTGGAAAATATGCAAGCGCACAAGGTCTTTCCAGTACCATGAGGCCCATAAAACTCATATAGCAAGCCAACTTTCTTCCTCATGACACCATTGGTAAGAGCTTGTGCTACCAGATTCTGCCCTACCAGATCTCTGAAAGTTCTTGGCAAGTATTTTTGTGTCAAATTTTGATGCCTGCTATTGTGGCATATGGTTGTGAAGATACGGAGCTTTGCTTATGCATATGGTTCTTAAGATGAATACAATTAGTTAAATGGATATGGTTGCGAAGATGATTACCAATATGACCATCCTTGAGAATCCTATTGCGGATAGCCTTGGTCATGATCAGAAAGTAAATGCATATGACAGCAGCGTCTTCAAAAGATTAGCAAAACTAATGAAATTATGTTGCATTTTCCCCCAATCAGTCACCGCCCCAAATCTTCAAAATTAGGCAAATAACCACAAAATTACGCAAAATTCAAGCGATCAAAGATCCTCCATCAAATACAAAGCATTCATTTGCAAGAATGATAATCTTTTTTGCAATTATTAAACCACAATCCTCAAAAGTCCCCTCATGTACCTCACAACTAACATCATTTACCTCAGATAGACCCATCAGTACCAAAGTAAAGAAAACGCAGCAACACTGCCCCAAACTCGTTAAACTCAATTCAAAACCTCAAATCACTCCGCATTAATTATTGTCCCACGCTAAACTAGCCAGTTTCGATACATAAGACTACAAGCAGAAGACCATTAAACTTCAACAGGCAAATCATGCAACATAAGCATCTACGCAGACCGACCAAGCGAAGGCAATATTTTATAAAGCACTAAAAGGACCAAATTTTTTGACAAATGAGGGGAAAAAACGATCTTTAGATTTAAAGACTAATGATGTTACGTAAATTTATTTATTTTGGGGGGGAGACCAAAGGGGTAATCAGCAGCAGAAGAAGAAGAAGAAGAAACAAACAGAAAGCAACAAAAGAAAACACCGCATTCACCTGAAACTTCCCAAAAAGCAAAAACGACCCGTTTGGATCATTGACACCACCAAGATTAGATCTCTCTCTCTTTAGTCTCAGCCACCAACTTCACATGCACTTCACGAGGAGAAGAGCTCCTTTTTCATAGAAGACGACAGCCCAAAAACCCACTGTCGTTTTACAAAGATAACAAGGTCTAGAAAGAGAAACTAGAGAGAGAGAGAGACCTCCAAAGCAACTCTGTGTCGACACTGTTTAGTTAGAGGGATGAGATCTGTCAAAACAGGACACACTCAGGCAATAAAGCGGTGAGCTTGTTTGTTTGAGCATGCAAATGCCAAAAATAGAAGAAAAGGAAAAAAGAAAAAAGGAATAAATATTTTCATTTATTTTATATATTTAGTTATTTATATGATTTCTTTTCCTTTTATTTTTGCCATAGTAAAAAAAGCAAAAAAATATAAAACTGAGATATTTTTTAAGACTCTTTCTTGGGCCAGTCTTGTAATTAAGATTAATATTCTGGTGGGAACCTAAAGAGGTTTCACAGATTTGGAATTATTATTATTTGAATTTTGGTGGGTGGAAGCTGTTTTAGAGAAAATTTTCAAATTTGCAGAAGCAGATTCTCAAAAAGATAAATAGGAATCTTTAATTGGTTTCATCTTTTTTAAGATGTTTTGTTTACCTTGTTGCAGGGTCCAAGGCAAACAGCACAGTTTGTGGGTTCTAATTTTTCTGTTTCTTGAATGAATATAAAAAACCAAGAGGTCCTTTTCTTTCCCCTTTTGTGTTGGGTGTTTCATAAGAGTTTAATCTCACATTTAGCACCAAATTAGAGAGTGCTAATGCTAATTTGATGCTCAAAAACAATGTGTTTTTGCTTTGTTTATGGAGCTTAAGAAACAAACACAAGTGCATAATGACTCACTTAAAACTTTTCCTCATTCAGCTAAAGACTTTTTTTTTTTTTTTCTTTTTCTTGTTTTGGAGTTAGATAGGGGATGAATGAGAGAGAAAAGCCACTCCATTGTATAATCTATTCAACTAATTAATAAAAAATAAATTATATATGAAAATATTTCACCTAAAAATTTAAGTCAAGCGGGTAAAATAAATAATTTAGTATTTAGTATTTGAATTTCACAATGTAAAAACATATTAATGATATAAATACTAACTTTTTAAATATATATTAACATAATTGTTCAATTTACTTTCTAGAAAATAAATTAATTATTAAAATGGAGGTAAACAAAGCAAAGATGGATGTGATGATCAAATTACTGAGGGAAAACAGCTATAACCATATATAAAAGGTTTTTGACTATGATGAACATATTTAAGAGTGGGATAATTTCATTATCTAGTGTGCTCATGTCTAATCAGTACAAGATTAAAAGAGATTTTTATTAAAAAAGGAAAACTAATTAATCCATCTATAATGAAATCAATAAATTTGATGGTGACCCGGATGGGGCCTGAGTGAGAAGTGATAATATCACTTACCCTTTTCGAATTTTATAGAAATGAAGTCATATTATTTAGGAAAGTGCTTTTATGCAAGACCAATTAGCAGTGTGATACATGTCCTAAGCTTGATTTTGTTGATTGCTTATGTGATCAAGGAACTATGGATTCTTGATTCATCTCTCCTCACCACTATTGCAATACGATCAAAAAATAAAAAAATAAGCAGTGTGATAGTCACGTGGGCCCATAACAGTAGATGATGCATGATGATGACCCATTTTCAGTGATGTTTCTGATTCTGATGATGCTATTGATTCCATTCGCTTCACCAATTACAGAAAGAGTATCTCACTGCTGCCATTCTCATGTTTGTCTTTCCAAATTTATGAGATTTAAGCCTTTATTCCAGATTTACTTATTTCAAAAACTTTCATACAGTGGCGTCCCATCCGAATCCGAATATATATAAGGAATGAATAAATTTTATTAATTCTTAAATTATTTTTTTTTTAATCTTTGGTTAAAGATATATACTCTCTCCTTCTCAATTTTATAGGTCACTTTTTTTTACATAAAAATTAAAAAACTTACATTTTATTAGTTAGTGGCCGCTATTTTTACTAAAATATTTTTTTATATTATTTATTATAATGCACTAAATTTTGTGAAATTTAATAAAAAAAATTTTATTTATTTAAAGTTAACAATATATAAAATAACTTTTCATTTTTAATAAAATCTCATTAATCACAAAACATTCAAAAGATAAAAGGAACATTCAAAAGATAAAAGGAAAATGTATGAGAAATTGCAATGCAAAACAATTAAAAAAAGTTTAATTATTAGTTTAAATATATTTGACAATTAATAAAAGGACAAATTTAACTATTTATAATTAAATCAATATCTAAATATAAAAGTGGTATATTTTGTTGGGACTTCTAAAAAAATATGTTTTATAATATTAGATGGAAGGAGTAATATATATCTTTTTAAGATTATAAATATTATTTTTTTTCTCTTTACACACAAAAATTCCAAAAAAAAAAAAAAAAGGAAGAGGAAGATTGTTAATCTGGGGGGCTATCACGATCACTCAAAAGTAAGATAATACCAATGATTTAGCGTTAAATATGCTTTCTGTGATTCTCAGATACACTGCACGTTTCAAGTTGAACAGGCAGTCCAAATAAGTTGGACTAATAAGCTACAATATCAGACAGTAATGCAAATCTTGTTATAAGAAAATGTCAATTCATATAGTATACATAGTTTGAGATACATTTTCTATATTATTTACTTTTTACTTTCTTTCAATGATAGTGATATGTGATTTACGTCATAGAAGAGTGTTGCATATCTTATATTTTCTTTTTCTTTATTATAATAACATATTATATTTTCAATTATAAGAAAATTTTGTATTTTAAATTATATTATTCTAATAAATGTAATGAAAATTTATATTTTAAATCATGACACGTATCATTATAATATAGAGAATGTAGTACATATAAGATTATAAGTAAGATTTCTAGCCCTTCTTTGTGTATTTGCAAAAGAAATTTATATTTTAAATTATATTATTTTAAAGAGTATAATGAAAATTTACATTTTAAATCATGATATATGTCACTGTAAGCAAATTTCAATCTTATATATGTGATATATTATCTTTGATCTTAGTGTTACCATAATGTTGTAAAGGGCATCTGAGGCTGTGAACAAAGTACTATATAATAAAACCAATAGAAAACATCCAATTCCAGTGTCTGGCCAGCCACCAACAGGTGGGGCACGAGAGGCAAAAGGGCATTCATACACTACATGTCAATCCAATTCCAGCTGCCAATTCAGAAACATATTTAGCTCCACTCCAAGATGTCCCATCTGAATATCGGTTCGACATTAGGAGGTGCAACCACTGACCATTGTTGCCCAAAATAAGAGAATGTTATATAGTGACACAAGCAATAATGAAAGTTAACTCTTTATTTATCGTATATGAGCTCTTTTGGGGGGATGTAGCCATCTTATAGTTTAGAATCACATTCAATTGAATGGCATCAAACACTGTACTAGCGGCCATTGTCATCATCATTGTTCCTGCATGCCACTTGGTTTGCACATGTATAGGATTATATTTAAATTTACGGTCCTTAATTGTTTCACTTCATTTCCTCTATTGCACCTGAATTAATTCCGATTATAAGTTGAGCATGGTTTTTCCTCCTTTCTTGTTTCAGCCCTTGCAAAATCATGAGTTGGTGACCAGCTTTGTTTTATTTTTTTACATACTATGATCTAATGGCGTTGTGAATCATTTTTCAAGTAATGATTTTTACTAAATTTAAATTTTATTTTTTTGATAATTTGATATTAATTAATTTATTTTTATTATTATGATGATCATTTCTGTTTGACCATAATTATCCTCCTGCTGGAGTGAGAGTAAATGGTAGATAAATTAAATGTACAACAAAATTAGGTTTATCATCAAAACTAATCAATAAATTTAGGGTGATTTGTGGCCTTGCATTTATTTTTCTCATTTATTTTCTGGTAGTGCATGGAAATCATTTGGAGGCCTCAAAATCAATTGGGTAGATGAAGTCAGTTTCTGAATCATTCATTCAAACTAACTAAAAAAGTAGAACACAAAAAGGAAAGCAAAAGCTAAAAGAAAAACAACATAAAGATTGCCCCATTAAGTCATAAATAATAAGTTTAATGATGAGTTTAAGGACTTAAAAGCACATTATTGCTTATCAATAAATTAAAACAAAATCAACTTTAATTATGAAAATGCAATCTACACAATGAACTTCCTCCAATGCTAATAATTAGGGTACCCCTATCCTTAATTTTTTTTTTTTTTAAAGACTTTTCCAACTAATAACTATTGCATAGACTTTGATATATGACATAAAAATTATGCTTTTTTTTAAAAAATATTTTTGGTTGCCCCCTTGTGGTTGGGTGGAAGTTGATCAAGTACATGAATCCAATGAACTTAATCCTTGCTTTATAAAATAATTTTGATGATTATATACTTAGAGGGTGGAGAACATTATTTTTGATTCATTGGAAACTTTGTTAGATGTCTAGTTCCGGAGGAAGAAAATCTTGGTTGTGTGATCACGGCTCTAATCTTTTTTTATGGGATGGTGCAATTAGAGTTGAGAAAAGTAGTTAATTCTAAGCTTATTTAGTTTTTAGCGGGAGTAATTATAGTCATTATTCACGTGCCTATGTGCATCTTTGCGTCGATACAGCACTCCTTCGCTGCTTGTTAGGGCTATTAGGGCGCCTATTCACTTAACATAACACTAGCCTTTCAAAATCACTAACCTTTGGCTTAATTAATTTGTGGGTTTATTGTAAGTAAGAGTATGTTTGGCATTGCCATTCTAAAAATTTGGTTTTGCTTCTTAAACCAAAATACTTTTTGATTTTGAGTATAAAACTAATGTAATAAAATCATAATTTTTATTTCTATATTTTATTTATTTAGATTAATAATAATAAAATGACGATAATATATTAATATTAACAATAATAGCAAACAATAATAACAGTTAAATATTGATAATGATGGTAATAAGGAGGTAAATCTTAATGATGGTGATTGAAAATGCGAATACAAGATGATGACTAAAGATGACAATAATGATGGTAGTGGGAGGAGACAGTTTTAATAAAAGTAATGATAGTAAAATTGATAAAAATAAAAGTGATGGTAACAATGAATATAAAAATAAATAATATATCCATAATTACAAACATTTTTATATCTAATGAGCATTATATAAGTTAAGACAAATTGATTATATAATGTAATAAACATGAAATTACAATAAATTTTTTTATACAACAAAATAATAAAAAAAATAATTTTTATTGTCGCCTCTTGAAAATATGTACATGTATGTAGGCATTTTAGGTGACGCCTAGCTAGCATGTTGGCCGCACTTTGATACAACCCATGCGGGTGGCCTGCCTTTGTTCTTTTCTTCACTCTTTCCCGAATGAACCATTGCAAAACGGGGCATGTGAACTTTAGTTTAATTTGTTCATCTTGTGTGAGTCAAGCACCCAAAGGCATAATAATCCACCTGAAGATTTATGTAACTGTCATAAACAACCTAAATTCTATGGCCATACTAAATAGGATCAAATGATCCCTCAAGTTTTTTCATATTAAACTATTCAGTCCTTTATTTTCAAAAATTATATTAAAACAATTTTATATTTTGATTTCATTAAAATGCATTATTCTTCTATCAAATTTTTAATCATTTTCTGTTAGTCAAAGTCTAAAAATTAAAATATCAATAAAATTTATTCAGTAAATACCAAAAATACTTTTATTTTAATAAAACTCTTACTTTTCCTCAATCAAAACATTAATGAAAAGCCTTCATTCATAGACCTATTAAACCAATTCGTCCCAGTCACAAACCCATTTGTCCCTTCTCCTAAAAAACAAAATCAACTATCTATTATTTTTGCTCAAGATTTGCTTTTTGATTGAAGGAAGACAAGGAGCGAATGAACCCGAAGTGAGAAGAAGACATCAAAGAAAATGAGAAGGAAGAATGGACTACCCGAATTTGAGGAATCATCGCCTGATGATTTTGATCCGTCAAACCCATACAAGGAGAAGTTGCAAGATTGATAGAAAGAGAGTCAAAGTGGGTCGGATTTGGATTTGAAATTGGCTTGATAGTTGGACAAAATGGCATCCTTGATTATGATTTTTCTCTGTGTTTTCGATGAATTATTGACAGTAGTTTTATTATATTGTATTTGTGTTTTATTTTTCCATTAATAGTCATGAATAATAGTTTGATTATGTCAATTTCACAATATCAATCATTTGTTGTTTTAGATTTTAAATGCCATGAATCAGATGAGTTTGTGAGATATGAATAAGTTCTTTGATGGAAAAGGGTTTTTGGGTTGATTGTTGAGAAAAAGTTTCTAGGTTTGTAAAAGCTTTGATGGATTTTTAGGTCCATTGTTTATGAATGCTTCGATCGATTGTTTTTTATTTTTGGTTGTTTGTGCATGTTTCAATTGATTATATGCTTTGAAAGGGTTGATTTTTTTGGTTTTGAATCTCAATTTTTATTTTTTATATAAATAATGATTTTATTTTTGGTTTTGAATCTAAAATTTGATAGATTGAGGGTTTGATTTTGAGTTTCGGTGTTGGATGAGGGTGGGTGAGTAATGGTGAAAGAAGAAAATTTGATATAAGTTAAGGGCATTATGGACATTTCATGAGAATTTAACAGGAAAGTTAATAGAAACATGTAATAGTTAACATAATTAAAATAGAGGAAAGTTTTAATATAATTTTAAAAATGAAGGACTAAATATTTTTCCGTACGAAATATAGCAAAAACTCAATGGGATCATAATATTTTTCCCTACTAAATATATTATGTGTGGAACATTTCCCTTTAGAGATGTAATTTAACGAGTATGCATGTATCCTTCCTCAAAAGAAAAAAAAAGGGTATACATATATTTAAACAGTTATTTGATAACTTAATTCAATATTTAAAATAAAATTTTAAGTATTTATTTATTTTAAGTTTGTTTAATAATTTTATTTATCCATTACTTAAAAAGTTCAGTTCAATTAAAATTTTATTAAAATAATAAGTCAAAATTTTTAATTTAAAATTAACATTTAATATACTTAGTCAATAAATATTAAAATATTTTTATTAATTTGACCTATATACCCCTAACAAATCAACAAATTTTTTTTAAAAACAAACTTGCTTTCTATGCGTTTTATTTATAGCTCTAAAGATTTATATGTTTTATTCATCGCTCTAAAGATACAAATATTATTACAAGATCTTAATAAGAAACTAAATGTACATCTTTAAATTAAACTAATTTTCTATGATTTTATTAAATATAAAATTAGCTAGTTGTCATATCATAATTACATATTTTGCATGGTTTCGGGTTGAAAAAATAAAATATTTATCAAGTCTGGCAGGAAATCCAATACCCTGGTTTAAGATTGGGCCCAACTCAGACCTTGATTTATCAGTTGTGAACCTGGAGCCCAAGAACAATGACAACATAGCTTATGTTGGGTCCAATATTGATTTATTCTAATTTGTTTCATTTATGAAAAAAATCGAGCTTGAATAGAATATTTTAAAATCATTTAATGAACAAGTCAAACTCAAATTAAGTATAATCAAGATTGCAAAAAATTTGTAAATCTAAGCAAATTTAGTGGAGCAAAAATTGTTCAGTAAATTAAATTATAAATAAAATTAATATTTTCTAAAATAAATTAGATTTCTATTTCAAAAATCAATATTTTTATTAATATTTGTATAAAAAATTAAATATTACATTACAAATGTAAATTATCACATAAAATATATATTATTTATTATATATTTTTAAAAGTATTTTTATACATATTATAAATAAAAATATATTATTTCATTTTTTATCAAGTTTGTTCTCGAGTTTACAAGTTGAATACTAATAAATTTGAGATTGACTCATTAAATTAATAAATCGAATTTAAGCTTAATTTTAAAACTCATTTAATAAATGAATCAAGGTTTCAAATAGCTTGTAAGTAGATTTGATTTATTTATACCCTCTAATCTTGACCAAAAATCTCAATAGTGTCGCATGATCATGATGCCTTCTAAAGTACATTCAAGATAGTACCTTTATATATAGTTTTATTTTAAAAAGTACAATTTACATATAATATAAAAAATTTTATAAAATTTTCATGTGTGAAAAGTTTTACATATTTTTATCTTAATATGTAATTACACATAATTATATAGTACAATGAATAATTTGCATGTAATATAAAAAATTTTACGTATCCTTCATCTCAATATATAATTCTTAATATAAAAAATTAAATATAAATATTGATAAAGTATATAATAGCGTTTTATAATTAAAGTAACTTGAAGCACTCTAAAAATCACCACATGATCACTGGTTACAAGCCTGCGGTCATGTCTCCATATTATGTGTTCAAAATGATACAGTAAAACAACAAACATACCTGGAAACAGATGTCTATGACTTTGCAATCAAAATTCCAACGTCTTAAGTAAATAACATTTTTAAATTGTACAAAGCAAAGCAATCGGTTAGATAAAGAACATGCTGCTATCAAAAAAAATGCAACAACATCCAACCGAGAACTTCTAATACTTCAGCAGCACTTAAAACCGAATTTTTGTTATGCATATTTAGCTACCGCCATTGCAACTGAGGCATTTGGATGCTCTATCATCAGAAAATAAGAGTGAGAGAGTTGGTGTAGGTAATAGTTTCAGCAATCTACACACCATTAATTACTAAATCAATCTCTCTTTATAATACAAATTGCAAGAGCAATATCCATGATTGAAAGAACAGAAAAAAATTCACTCGCAAGAAAAATTATTGCATTACATGTTCCTTCAGAAAACTGTCACAAGGCCCCACCACTGTGCAGAAATAGCTATCTATCTATTTTGTTTGACTTTAAGGCATTAGAACTTTAGCCTGCGCTTTTGAGTATCTTTTGAATAGCTATAAAAAAAACTTTACTAGAAAGCATTTCAATTTTCAAAAGTACAAGGAAAATGAGACAACTTATACAAGATTTACAGTTCCAATAGAGCATTCCATTATTTACCATATTTTCAGTGATCTTGAATCAAATTGGTTGGCTCACTCAAAACATATTTAGGAAGTTCATATTTTGCACCTGCAGAAATTTAACAGCAAGGGAGAAGAGAAACTTTACGATTGCAAATGGGTGCCAAGAAAAAGAAGAAGAAGATAAAGTGGGGAACAGATTTGGCACCTCTTTCATCATAACAGATAGTTAAGTCTTCATTCTGAACAATTACACCAGCACTGTCCACAATTGCTTGGGCAAGAGTCAAATCAGCTTCAGCAGCAGCATGAAGGGCATCCCATATCTCTGATAGGGAACAATACTCTGCCATGTTAATTATTCACTAAAACCATGGATTTGTTTCTTAAAGATTTCAAAAATCAAAAGTTCAAAGTAATCCATCTAACCAAGCATGATGACATCTCATACACAATAAAATGGCCAAACAAACAAAACAAAGGTCTCATTGTTTTATCTTGTTTGAAGAATGTAATGCAGGTTATTATTCAGAGAGCAACTAAACATAAAATAGAAAGCACAGATAGCACTTTGCATTAGCCAGGAATACCGCAAATATGTGCACTAATTAGCCTAATAAAGAGATTCTCAACTGTCAAGACTTGAGATAATTTAACCAATAAGTAAACCATCGGATTTTTTTTGCCACTTCAGGTATGTTACTCTTAATCATTGCTGTCTATATAGTTAACCTAGCCTATTCTGTAGAGAGGCCTTAAGCCAATTAAAGTAGGAAATAGAAACAGTGAAGCTGAGAAACTAGCAACTAGAAGCATGATGACAGCGAAAGCAACAGTAACATGAAATGAAGTGGATATGATAAAAGCACATGAGAAGAGCTGCATTTCTACAATAAGTAGTGGAACACAGCTGAACAAATAACAAGACCAGGAAGCAATAGCAAATATTCAAAGTGCTTTAACTCTGTTGGTAACTATCACAATGTCTGATAACCAGCGGACATTTTCCCGAGTGCAAACATCTACCAATGTAAAGAATATAAGCTCATGAAGCCAATAAAATTGCATGGAACTCTATACTTCCTCTATATCTAAATCATATCTATCCCTTCACTAGCTGGTGTGAGAATTCACTACTGCAAAGTGCCAGGCACATGCATGTACTAAAAAATTGACCTAACAATGTTTCATTCCAGCCCTAAGAAAAAATTCTAGCAAATAAATCAATATCAGTGTAAAATTTCCTTTAAAGCACAAAGCCTCAGAAGCATCACAATTTTGTCATTACCAAACAATTGTGCAACTTTACATCCTCTCTTGTCACTTGTTATGGAGCTATTGTAAGGGCTCTCATTGTACATTGTCTACCAGACCATCCGTCCAAACATTTGCTAGGAAGGCATGCACCAATTGTGCCCTAGAAATACAGTTGTAAAGTGTATGCAGGATAATACATTGACAAAAATGCCTTAGAAGACAAATGAATCTCACAATTTTAGGAAGTATGAAATATGATAACGAAAAATTTTTTTTTAAAAAAAAGGACCAAGAACTCCTGCTTTTGGAGAAAAGATGTAACCAGGAAGAATTGTTGCTTCAATGCTACTAAACCAGCTGAAACAAATAGACAAACCACTCCGACACTTTGTTCAGCCATGTCTCATGAACAGTTTCCCCACTCAATGCTTTCTTACTGTTTAAGGACTAGATAGACTAACAGATAGAAAGACTACCCTGTGCATTAAGGTCAATCTGGAATAGGACATGATCAGTTCATACTTGCATTTCACATGAATACTGCACATGTGTTCTGCACGTTGCTTTATGATATGCGCGGTAAGGAAACAAGATCAGAACTTCAGTGGACAAATAAATCAGATTATGTCAGTCAAATACTTCAGATAGATTAAAAAGGTGGAACTTACCCAACTGCATGAACAAGAAAGAAACATTTCACGTGGAAATTACTGTTGATAATGAATTGTTTTAAGGGAAACAATACCTTTTCTCCCACCATAATGAGGAGCTGTATCCCAAAACTCATCACGCATTTGCAAGAGCTGTGTCCTTGTAATTGGCTCGGAGTGCTTCCAAGGTTTTGGCTTCCGGATTTGCTTCTTATGCTCTGCAGGCGTGAAAATTCAAGTCAACAAATTTTCGTCTACGACAATAATACGTACAGTAGCATCATGCCTAAGGCTATATTTGCACCTCCCCACCTTTCCTTTTTTTAGCAAACTCTGCAGAATTTGATCGTATGTCCTTTACCAAATTTTGTATCTTTTTTTTTCTTTTTCTGTAATTGTGTACAAAATTTAGAATAATCAAATATAGCTTTAAGTGGGCACTGTTGCCATCAGGACTGTGTTTGATTGCTTTAAATTTTGTATATGATTACAGAAATGAAGAAAATAAATGTGGAATTTGATATAATTAAATATGAAGGACATACGATCAAATTCTATACAAAAATTTGCAAAAAAAAAAAGGCAAACATGATCTTAAATTGCATCATCAATTGCTAACATAAGGGGCAGCACTGATACACTTCCTTTCATCTAATAATAGAGTCCATCAGTCTCGTAATACTAATGTAAAACATTCGGTAATAAACGCCAGAACAGACCATAAGCCACGTGAAGAAAAGAACAAAATAAAAATCTGATGCATGAATAAACATATTCATATTATGTGATGTATTTGCACTGCAGAAGAAGCAATTCAATAAACTTTTGAAAATGAAAAATATTATCTGATTCAAGCCTAATTTAAAGTCTAAATGTACACTTTCCATATTTTTAGAACGTGTCAGCGATTTCAAGTAATAAGATTGAGTGTTGCTTTACTTTCTGCAGAAGCACATGAGAGGAATGCCATTATTCAGGTTTAATAAACCAAGAAGCTTTTTTTTGTTTTGAAAAAAAAAAAAAAGCATCTATAGTCACATTTTTATGATTTTTCCTTATTTAACTAATTCATCAGCTTTCGTCCCCAGATTTTGGAAAGCAAGAAAATCAGTAAATACAATCATGAATTCATAATTACAATCACAAAAGTTGGAAAAGTTAACATCAAGTTTAAAGAATAATGAGCACACTTCTCTATGTAGATTTAAGGACAAAAATAAGCAATCTTGAATAGCCAAGAAGCCATCTAAAGAACTAAAATAATCCATCAACACCACCTACCATTATCAACACCAAATCCACTAATACCAAATACAAGAAACAAAATAGAAGAATACATGATCAAACAAAACAACACCAAATGCAATATTAGAGGTTGCAAAAATCAAGACGCAAATTAACGCATCCAACAACAGATTGAAACTTGAAAAACGAAAAACAAGAATTGGACTAAAGAAAAGGAAGGTAAAGAAGCAATGATAAAAGAAAATCTCACCATCTCCCTTGGCCCGTGAAGATCCAGCGCATCCCATTTCACAAGAAAATCGAAGCAGAGAGTTGAAGGTGGGAGAAAAGAATATTGGAGGAGAAAAAGGAAGGTAGATAGCAGTGATCAGTGTAATAGGCGCTTGTTCAGTTTTATGGGTGTTTAGTTTCTGCAGATTCTTGATTGTAAAGTGCGGGTGGTAGGGACCTAAAAGACAGTTAAAAGAGGTAGAAGCTGAGAGTAATCCCTGGGATCTGCACTTCGGAGAGTGGGAGTCCACTTGCAGGTCCCTATCGTTTCTTGCTTTTGTCAAGCTGTCCACCTGGAAGAGAAGATGGTGGGGTCCTTTCCTTATCGTCACTTTTCTTTCCCTTCTTTTGCTCACGTGATAGTGAATAAGAAGGTCTGTTTTTGTGGCGGATTGGTAGTTGTGTAACTTCTGTTCTGTTCTTGCCTCTATGTGTCCATTTGGGGGCATCAAGTGTGGCGGTTAGGGTTGCCAAACAGATTTTAAAATTGGATTAAATTCGAGTTTAGTTTCGTATAGTGACGAAATTATTTGTTGCTATTGTTGAAATTCTTTTTCATTTTTTTCTTTTTCCACTCATTTATTATCTTTTTTTCTCTCTATTATTTCTTTATTCCTTTCTATTTGTTCTTTTCTCTATCTCCCTTTCATTTTATTATTATTATTTCTCTTTTATCATTTTATTATTATTATTAATAAAAATTAATGGACATTAACATAAAATAAAAATGACAATTAATTTATTAAAAACATCAATTAGACATTAAAATAAAAATAAAAATTATATAATTCTTTTAAATGAAAAATATTTTTAAAAGAATATTAAAACTTAATAATAGATTGGCAATGGATTTTATATTTTTTTAAAAAATAATTTAACGATGAATTTCTTTATTATTGATAAAGTTAGTGACAAAGTTGTCATCACTAAATAAGTGACATGAGAAGAAAATCGTCGCAAAAGCATTTATGAGGATTAATTTAACAACGGATGCATGTGCACCGATAATAACCTTTAGCAACAGTTTTTCTTAATGTTGAATTAATATTCATTTTTAATGAATTTTTTTATGTTTTTTCTAGATAGTGTGAACTTTAAGCGTATGATAGAAAAAATAAAATTGCTTTCAAATTATCTTATAATGAAGTTTAATTTTTGAATTAATTAGTGATTTAATTAAACTTTCATATGTGGTTAGGAGGTGTTAAAATTGTTTTAACAAATGTTAGGAAACTTACTGCTCACCCTTGTT
This sequence comes from Omphalea diandra, assembly GCA_949677035.1. Taxonomy (NCBI): domain Eukaryota; kingdom Viridiplantae; phylum Streptophyta; class Magnoliopsida; order Malpighiales; family Euphorbiaceae; genus Omphalea; species Omphalea diandra. The sequence continues at coordinate 42,329 of CATIWR010639460.1, read as the reverse complement.
AATTAATATATTAGTTTTTCCTTTTTTATTTATGAGAGGTCTAATAGGCTAAACAATATTATGAGTTATATAATATGAATAATTTTTCCTTTTTAATAGCTCTCGTTCTAAAGGTTGAGAAAAAAATCAAACTCAAAACTTTCACTTTTCACAGAGTGTACTTTTAACCATTAAGTTATACTTGCATATGTTAATTGATATATTAATCACCACATGGTTCTATACTAATTTTAATATTTCTTATTTCTAGATAATATGATAATTTATTCTTAATTTTTAATTTTATGTAATATATTGTCAAAAATTATTCATTTAAGTTTAGTATATTTTTTCTTAACATTATACCATATATGATTGAAGGTATTAATTAGTAGATAATTCATGCACAAATGCACACACACGTGCGCACACATATGCATATAATTCACAATTATATATTAATTTTATTTTGAAAAATTCATATTTTGCCCTTATGTTATCACCAGTTTTGACATTTACCTTTTGCACTCTTATTTCTCGACATTTTATCGATGCACTTTTATTTGTAGACACATTAATCCCTAATTTAATAGGCGTGTTAATGAAATTCATTTTCTTTAGTTTAGTTGACACACCAAATGCCCATGTGTAAATTGAAGAACACATATGATGTGAGGATCGTCAAATGTATACGTATACACTATTCTTTGCATATCAGTTGTACACATCATTTCCCTCCCTTCACTGTTGCAAGATTCACAATCTCCCTCTATTTATGACTGTCAATATTTGTTTTAGTGATTAGGGTTGTGTTTGATCTCAATTCAACATTAATATGAAACCCATTGGTTTTGTTGATCTTTAGCTCAAAAATGGAAAGGGAAAGAATTCATATTTGTAGGTGTAGGTTGCTCACTAATTTAAAGACAAGTGATGATGAGAAGAACCCATGAAGGAGGTTTTATGCATGTGTTGGGTCAAATGTAAGGTTGAATCCAAATGGGTGTTATTTTAATGGTGAATTTTTATTTGTTATTGTTTACTGGTTTGTTTAATTTTGTAGAACCAAAATTGTGATTTTCGTTTATGTTATGATGTGGAATAGACTAAACGTCAACTACAATTTGTTAACTCATTGAGAAAGAAAGTAAAAGATCTTAGAGAAGAGCAAAATGAGGCTTTAATTCAAGCTAGTGAAGCTTATGCCCCTAGTTCATGCAAAACACAACAATTGAAAGGAATGAAGGCTTGCTTAGTAGATATGGAACATCTTAGGACTAAAATCTATGTCATAAAAGGAGAGAAGTTGAAGGAGGAATCTAGGCTGTTGATACATTGAAAGAGAAGCTTACAATAACTAAAAGAAAAGTGGGCAAAATGAAAATGATTACGGTAGCTGTTAGGATGGTAGGGTTGGGTGTTATTGGCTATGTTGTGTTTAAGCATAATTAGGTATTTGCTCCTGGTGTAGTTTGTTTAGCTTTTGGTATTGGTTAATGTATTTGTAGCTATGATGAATGAAATTGATTTATTTGGATAATGTATTTTTCCTTATAATTTTGAAATACTTTGAAAATAAAATCTTTGGCGGTATATGGAAAACCGAAGCCAAATAGAAAGATAATTGAAGATTATCCTTGGAAAATAGTATTATATGTTTTTCAATGTTAGAAAAAATAAGAAATATTTAACCAAAGTACATTGCAATCAAAGAAAAAAGGTAAAAATTGACAACTCATTACTTCACTTTTCTTGAACTAAATTAAAAAAAAGTGATAAAAACAAAATATTCAATAAAGAGAGTGACAGTTCATAAAAGTAATAAACACCGACACACTACAATTCACAGCTGCAATTCGCACTCCATCCTGATACTGCATTTTACACTCCAATTCACACAAAAGTAATTCCCAGTTGCAATCAACAATCAAAGCACATAACAAAACACATTACAACTCACAGTTGTAATTCACACTACATCTTGCATTGCAATTCACACAAAAGCATTTTCCAACTACAGTCAACACCCTAAGTACCCTACAACCAATCAACACTCCAATCACTTTTCTTAGTTATAATTCACTTTGGCAAGCTGTTATGCCATATATATACAACACAAACACGCCATAATCAGATCAAACACACCCAATTCATATTTAAGAAATCAAAATATATTTGGTGCCATTAAAAAATGTATCTAGTACAGTGTGTATCCATTAGATTACAACACATCAACAACCAAACCAAGTGTTGGTGTATTAAAAGTTGCACTAACTAAAAATATTAAATACTTCAACCACTAAAATTAGCCATTATATAGTAACTGACATCCTTTACAACTTACCGAACTAACTAACATACTTAATATTTCTTAATGTTATACATTGAGCTGAAGCTCATGGCTTTCAAATTGGCTTCCTTGACCCGATAAGCCTTTTGGCCCTTTCTACTTCCACATCACCTCTATCTTGAGCCCTAAAACCACCATACAAAAGGTACTATTTTTTGGAACATTGATCCCATATATATATATATATATATATATATATATATATATATATGAATGAATATTAGAAGTTTGAGACAAAGTATAAGCAAATTTAAAGATCATTAGAGATAACTGCTCTACCTGTAATGTTGCAGTTCCAATCTTCACATTTATATAACAACCTTCACCTATAATAAAGGCCTTTGTTGCTATGCTCTTGGTTACAGATTGTGTCAAATTTCTTCTATTAGTAGTGCTTTAAATTAACTAAGGTGATGGTTTTGAACAATGCCTAACATTAAAGAACTCTAGTGTGACACTATAGTCTTCTACATTAGTAACGCTTTTCCCCTCGTCGGAACTGAGAGAAGTTCCTTTTCTTTGCTTTGCCTTGAATGTGAAAATTCTATGACTATATCAACACTATTATATTCCTTTAAGTTGTCCATAACATTTTACTGTTTGCTTTGAGAGGAGTTAACTTTTTGCTTTTTTGCATTTTCCTCACTTTTACCTTGAACACACAAAATATGAAGATTCTATTACATAAAAAATTAATGACATTTGTATTGAATACAAAATGATTTGAAATAAGTAATGTTTGTACCTGTGTATCAATAGTCCTTTTTGGACATCTCTTAATATTGTGTCCAACTTCTTTGTATACTCCATATGTCATGATCCTCCCTACCTTTGTCATCTTTCCTATCTTTTTTTGCTTATCTTTATCCTTCCTTCTATTCTTTTTAGGTCTTTCCAACATTTTCTTAAATTTAGGAGGTAGAATTCTCTCTTTCCCAGTGTCATCCTAATGTTGCTTACTTGGAACACATTAAATGTTATTATTATATGCCTTGAGGTAAGTGTTCCTTGAATACCAATGAGCCATAAAATTTTCAGGATGATCACTCTTGTAAAAGATGGCACAAGCTACATGTGGGCATGGGATGCTTGTTAGATCCCACTCTCTGCAAGTGCAACTCCTTTTGTCTACAATTACAGTGTATTTATCCTCTTTTTCATTAACATTAGTAATGTCATGTTCAATATCCCCATTTTATTGCATTACCCAATTGAATGACCTCTCTCTTTTTTTTTTTCTAATTTATCTATAGACCTTGGAGAATAGTCACATATCCGAGTGTTGATTGAGTCTCTCTTATTCCACAGTCTATTCATCACTCGAACCCTTATATCTTCCATCATTGAAATAATCATATGGACTCAAGTATCCAGCCATTGAATATTTCACATAGGTTGTTCTCCATAACATCACACTTCACATCATTGTTAAATAAAGTCTTGCACCATCTTTCAACTCCATAAGCTAAAACATCTTTAACAATATCTTCTCTTAGTTCTTTAAGTACTTTCAACCTATCTTTCAACTGATTCAAATGTTGGTCTTACACAGTTCCAAAAGGCAATTTTCCTCTCCTTACCTCTCCATTTTTTTGCCCACTTGGCATGGATATGTCTTGCACATATCCTATGCTCAACTTTTAGCAATATCTCTATCATTGCTAATTCTAATCCCTATAAACACATCAAAGACATCACATACTTGCATTCATTAAATGTTGCAAACTTTTAAATAGAGCAAATAAAATATCATTTACCTTTTACATGTCTAAAATGATGGTGAAATCATCTTCATCTCTAAGCTGAAAATCATATTATAGACTTTTCAAAAACCAACCCTAAGTCACCTTATTTTCAATCTAGACAGCTGCCTAAGCAATTGAAAACATTTAATTGTTTCCATTACGACCTACAACTTATAATAACTACCCTTTATATACTCCTTTCAAGAAACAACCATCAACACAAAAGATTGGTCTACATCCTTCAAGCCAACCTTTTTTGCAAGCTTCTAATCACATGTAAAACCTATTGAAAAGTGGCTTTCCCTTTATATTATCTAAGCATGACTTAGCAAAACAAATACTTCCTACATTTGTTTTATTAATAATGGTTGCATAATTTGTTTTATTAATAATGGTTGCATAATCACGCAATATGGATACTCCTTACAACTACTAAGTAGTTCCTTTGTTATTTTTTTCCTTTACATTTCTACACACATGCAAACTCACATTAGTCTTCAACTCATTGCAACTAATGCTTTAAAATCCTTTAACTTCAAATTAGGTTGTGACTTTATCCTACCTTTATATTCCTTTTCAAAAACTCACTATTACATAATTTTATTCTTATGTATCTATAACATTTGTGGTGAGGATTATATGTTTTAATAGTCAATGTATTGGCGGCATTATGTATACTAACATGTAGGAACATGGACATCCTTCCCTATAAAAAGCCTTAATTCTATCACCATCATTTTTTGCATAATGCATATGTAAACCCTTTATAAGAGTATACCTTGTAACAACTTCCTTAACTTCTTGAATGTTTTTGAATGTCATCCCGATGCAAAACACAAGAATTTTTACATTAGGATCAAAACAAACACTACTCTTACTTTTCCTTATAACACCATCACTATACTCATCATCATTTTCTTCAACATAACTCCCTATGTCAAAACTGTTATAATAGACACTATCATTCCCATCACTAGTTTCACTATCTTTTAGTACATCATCATCACCAATAGCTTTTTCTCTTTCAGGAATGATATCCATAGGAATACTCTCATCATCTTTACTAGCTTTCTTATTTTCTTTTTGTGTTTTATATCTAAACTTATATTGTCTAACATTTTGTCTTGCAGCTTGCAATTCATCATCTTCATCATTAGTTAAGCCGCCTTAACATTGACACAAATTTCATTAAATTTTTTATGTCTCTCATCACTTAACTCATGTATTACAACATCAACCTCATCATCAGTAGTATTCATATGTATACTACCTTTATCAGTCTTAGGTATAATGCCCCCGTCACTGTTTGTATTTAATACATGTACAAATGGTTACCTTGCCCTTTATCAGGTTTTTCATTCTTATTGCAATGTTCAATGTATTACTTTAAATTATAATCGTTCTTCACTCACATCTAATTTGGATGATGGTATAGTCATCATTTCGTTAAATAAATGGTCCACTAACTTCTTTTTTATAAAACAACTCCCTAATGTTTTTGTACCTAATATCTTTAACATAAGACTTAATATTAGGGTATGACAAAAGGTCAACATCTAACTTCCTTTCCACTAATTAGGCTTCACCTCCCACATACCTATTCACAGTGTCCTTAACTAGCTCACCCCTATGGTGAATAATCAATTTAACTTTGATGTCAACCATACCTATAAAGAAAACAACCCACATTTCACTTTAATACAATCAATAATCCACTTTAAGATAAAGCTAAACTCATACAATATAGAAGACCATAAAATCCATATAACTAAACTCATTCCACACAAATACTTAGCCAAATGCATGTTTAATATAATGGATAGCTAAACCCAAGAAAAAAAAACCATATACATAGCTAACTTGAAGCATATAATGCATTACATCAGACAAACACTTATCTAAACTCATGGAAAACAAACTACATTCCAAGATAAACTGAAGCATTTTCTTAAAGTTAGTGCAAGAAGCAATAAAATAATCCATCCCAAACAAAAAGCATTTTGTAATCCAATTTTAGTTTAATTAAAATAACCAAACACTATAGCCAATAGTTAAGAAATATTAGTTAACAATGGTCCACAAAACACTAACAAACAAAACAGTGCAAGTTTGAAATTTAAATTTTCTTACCTTTAAAGGAACATATAGGCTCACCACCAAGATAATGATAGGCATAATGTCAACAATGGACCACACCTTCAACTATTCTTTATCAAAAAATAACTAAACTAACATAAAACCCTAAATTCCTAGACATCTACTATTTCACTAGCAAATGCTTGGGATCACGATGACATTTATTGAAGATTACAATAGATTACTTTAAGTTCATCGAAGATTTGGGATAATATTTTTCTATTTTAGGGTTTGTAATGGTTTCAAATTTCCCTAATTATAAAAGGGGCCAAATCGATTTGGGATTTATGGATTTGTAGTTATTGAAATTAGTAAAATAATCTTAATTTTTTTAATATTTACGTCAACATAAGAAAATTACCAAATTAACCTTAATTCTCCCACTAATCAATCTTAGTCAGCTTGTTTATGTTAAAACATACTCTCGTTTAATAGTTATGTGTTTCACGCTCTTTAATGCATGTTACATTAAGGGTTACTATGTCTACAAATAAAAGTGCGGGGATAAAATGTGGATAAATAAGAGTACATGGGAGAAATGTCGAAAATGGTGATAACAAAGGGGCAAAATATGAGTTTTTTTTTTTTTAATTATAAAATACTTGATATTATTTATTTGATTAATTATTAGAAATTATTTCATTCAAATTTAATAATTTTTTGAAATGATGTCGTATAAGAATGAAAATATGAATTAATAAATAATTATTTATTACAAATCTTTTATACATAATTTAAAATTTGAGAAATTTATTTTAATATTTTATTTACTTAATAATTACTTTTTTTTGTAAAATAATAATTAATTATTTAAGTAATTAACTAATTATTTCATAAAAATAATATTAAAATTATTTAAAATTCATTGTTATAATTATATGAACAACGCTGAAAGTTACAACTAATAGTTATAATTGTGTTTCAACAATATGAGAGAGTTCATAATATATATATATATATATATATATATATATATAGAGAGAGAGAGAGAGAGAGAGAGAGAGAGAGAGAGAGAGAGAGAGAGAGGAAGGTTGCAGTGAGAGAATAAATGTAAGTCACTCCTCATACTTAGAAAGTTGTCTGTTGTATCCAATTTAGTATTCAAATAGTTTCTTATATCAATGAGGATTTTCTCATTATAAATTTTCATTTAAAGATTTACATGTTCAGTAAATTTAAAAATAATCGATGAAATTTGCTTAAATTTTATTTTTATTAATTCTTATTTATTTTGAAGAAAGTTGGTAAAATTTATTTAGGTAATTTAACTTTCTAATAAATATGAATTTTTTTAATTATATCTAATTGTAAAAAAAATACAGAATTAAAAGATTGCTTAATTTTTTCAACATAAAAGAGATAGTTTGCTAAAAAGAGAAATAATTACTAATTATAATTTAAAAATAAAAAATATTTCTTAAATTATTTTCACAAATAGCATAAAACTATTAGTATTAATAAATTAAAATAATATTTTATAATATATTTTTATAACGTATAGAGAAATTAAATGTAATGTTTTTTTAGAAGATTAAATATGATATTAGTAAACTCTCTAAAAATACCATTTTACTTTGTGAAATTGAGTGCCTTCCTTACTAATCAGACTTTAATATACACATAATTGTTTTAAAAAATTATTCTCTTTATCTTAAAAAGATTATCATCTTTTATTTTTTATATATTTTAAAATATATATTTATTATTTTATTAATTTATAATTTGTAATATATTTTTTATTTATATTTTTAATTATATTTAATGAAAAAGAAATATAGTTTATCTAATATAATAATTAATAAAGATACCATTAAAAATTAATTATAAATATTTTTAAGCTAATAAAATAAATATATACAATAAAACCTCTATAAATTAATATGATCTTTTATCAAATTTTTTATTAATTAGTGAAAGTTATTAATTTATAGGAATATATATATATAAATTCAAGTTATTAATTCTATTATTTATTATTGTGAATTACAATAAAGTTACATACATTTTCAAGGAAAGATCATTGTAAAGATAATTTACATTTTTAATTAAAAATTAAATATAAAGTATATGATGATACTGATTTTAGATCTATTAAAAGTTGAAATATTTTTTTAAAATCTTCACTTTATCTAAATACACCTCATCATTTCTTTTCAGAATAAAACTTCTTCTACTTTCAAAAATTCTAAGAGATTTGAAATTTATTTGCACAAAGACAAAAATCTTTCCATTACACAATCTAACCTTTCCTCAGCAATCCAATTTCAACTTTCTAAATTTCCAACACAAGGAATCATTAGAAATAAATTATTTTATATAAATGATTTTGTCAAAAAATATTAATTATGTTAATTAATACTTTTAATGGTTTTTAATATATTTTGTATTAATTATTAAATAATAAAAATATTAATTTATATACGTAGAATGTAATTAATTTTCTAAAAGTTTATTAAATTTTAAAATTTATTAATTATTAAAATATTAATTTAAAAAGATTTTACCAAATTTTTAAAAGTTTTTTAAAACTAGGTTGCTGCACATGAAAGTTGTGAATTATTTAAATTATGAGTGGGATTAGGAGGGACGGCCTATAAAAGTACAGGCAAGCAAGAACATCAAACAAAATTAATAAAACGGCAAATAATTTCAACAAGTCAACAGAAAGCACGTACACGATCTCGTATCGCTGATCACCGACGGCATAGGATGAATGGATCTGAGGGTTCCTTCACCAACAACTCATCAAAAAATAACCCCGTCCGATGAAGCCCACCTACAAACGCCTCCACTCCATCCCACGTGCGCGGAGCCAAGTGCCGTTTCCAGGCGCCACGTCACCTTCCAACCCCCTTTTTTCACACTCTTTTAAAAAAAAAAAAGAAAAAACCTAAAATCTCCCCGTTTCAATTCATTTCTGCTCTGTCACTTCTAAACTAGGGCACCAAAAGTACAGTCTATCTTACCTCTCCACCATGAATATATTCAGATTCCTCGGCGATATGACTCACTTGATCAGTATTCTCATTCTGCTCCTCAAAATCTACGCCACCAAATCTTGCTCAGGTAATTAACCATTTATTTTCATTCCCTAATGACTAAAACTGAGCATTAGTTGATTTTTCAATTTTCGGTTACGATTGCTAGGGATTTCGCTGAAGACACAGGAGCTGTACGCGCTTGTGTTCTTGGCGCGGTACTTGGATCTGTTCACCGACTTTGTCTCCGTCTACAATACGGTAATGAAGGTGGTGTTCATAGCCAGCTCGCTTGCAATTGTATGGTGCATGAGAAGGCACCGTGTTGTTAGACGCTCCTACGACAGACAACTCGACACGTTTCGTCATTACTTCCTTGTTGCTGCATGCTTTGTGTTGGCTCTTGTGGTCCACGAGAAGTTCACATTTCAAGAGGTGATGCATTTTCTTTGACATATAAATTACAATATCTTTCTGATCTCTGATTGTTTGTTATTGCTTGATTTCAATTGTTGGACTTTAGATTTTATAGAAGAAGAACTATTGTGATTTGAACTCATCTTGCTTGTGTTATGGGATTAGATTCAGTCACATTGGCTACCGTATAAGAAATTAAGGGCCAACTAACTTGCTTAATTAATATGGAGAATTCTGATTGGTTGAGAAGTAATGCATCGAAGCTAATCTGTAGCGGAAAATCTAATCAACTAGTGTTATGATATGTTTGGTTGGTGGTAATTGAATAAGGATTCACTAGAACAATTGAATGAAAAATTCTTTTTACTACATTACATTATGTTTAATTACATCATACCAGGCATAACCCTAATTCATTGGTGATGGCTGGACGATTTTTCCTTCTAAAGTAATTTTGAATTGACAACTTCATTTAGATGTCAAGGACTCAGGGGTTGTATTGATTTCTGAGTAGATGATAAATAAGTTTTTGGTTACTGCACTTGCAATGGCATTACCATTTGCATGCCTTTTAGGATTAGAAAGTAATGGCTTCCTCTAAACACTTCTACTTGTGCTCCTATTCTGAATCACACTCAACATAATTAACTTGATAGTTATGTTATTATTTACAGTATGTATTCTTTTCTTTTACATTTATATATAGTGATAGGTGATTTAATATACTCTTGCTCTCTTTTATGTTTTCAAATAACATGTATAATCTTCTTTATATTTCATATAACTTGCTGCAGATCTTCTGGGCATTTTCAATATACTTGGAGGCTGTAGCAATTCTTCCCCAGTTAGTGTTACTCCAACGAAGTGGGAATGTGGATAATTTGACCGGGCAATATGTTTTCTTTCTTGGGTATGCATTGTGCATATTTTTGATACAACAACTGGGTGCTCGAAAATATTTTTATTTACACGGGAAATTCAATATATATATATATATATATTGTTGCTTGTTGAATGCTCTGCTGAATCTTGTTTCTTTTAGGAGTCTGAATTATTTGGTGTTTGTCGTAGGATAAACTTCTTGTCTGGCACCAATTATACATGGGCAATAAAATTTCAGTATATCTACTGTTATAATCTTTCTTGCACTTTTCAATCTTGTAATCTAATTAATTTCATTATATCTATTGTTATAATCTTTCTTGCATTTTTCAATCTTGTAATCTAATTGTTTCTAGATCTTAGTGATAAACCATGGCAAATAGTATTATATGAAGGACAAACATGGAGGTACTGACTTGCCTAAAGTATTTTTGGCTAATATTGAAGCATCTTCCTTCGATTGTTCAACGTTGAAATTTTGTGGTTAATTCAGTGCAATTTGCATGATCACACGTGTATATGCATGTTCACACCTCCATACACCTTTTACTCTTGTTTACAATGTGGTTAGATATCTCCCTCATCTGGATTTTGGCATGTTTAAGTCTTCCCTTTTTTTTTTTTTCCTCTTCCTGTTTTCCAGACATCAGCAAATCTCTTCATTCTTCAATTGGAACCTTCTTCTGAGTTTTTTTTTTTTTTTTCTGAAAATCCCTTTCCTCCATTGTCCCACACAATTGTTCATGCATGAATTCTTCGCCAGGGATTTGGGAGTTGACATAATTTAGCTAAATATGCAGAGCATATTCACTGATTTTTTTAAAAAAAAAAAAAAATTACAAATAGCTCCTTTGGTTGGTGCCATTGGCTTGTAGACAATTAATCAGTTCCATTATACTCAAAATGTGAGAGAATATTCAGGAAGAGAGCATGAGGAGAGAACCTCTCGGGTTTGCTCATGGCAGAGGAGGTTGTAGTTAGTGAAGTATCCTCTTGAAATGGAAAAAGCTTTTCTATTTATTATCAAGTTTCTGGTCATCCAATCATCACTTTGAATGCGCTGTGCTTAAATGTCACTGACCATCTACTGCTGCTTCTATCCCTTTAACATTGAGTTCTAAAGGAAAATGTTTTTAAGCATGTTATCATGAGGAAAGATTTTTCAAGGTCATTTAGTTTAGACTTCAGAGTTAAGTCGCCATTATTTCACTTAAAAGAACTATTATGAGAGAGACTTTCTGCCTAGGCTGTTGTTTAAACCATTTATGTGCTCTCTAGTGAAGTTGAAGTTCCTTTTGGATATACTTGAAGTCATATTTTTTTACCAGATACTTGAATTCAAATTTCTTTAACCTGCATGTTCATACTTGTTTGTTTTGCAATGAACTCACCGACAAATGTTCGATATGCAGTGCTTATCGTGCTTTATACATCCTCAACTGGATTTATCGCTATTTCACAGAGATACATTTCAGTCGATGGATAGGTAAGTGTATCAAAGAATTAAAATAGAGATAATTGTGCTATATTTATTCTGACTTCCATCTCTTTTTGTTTATTTCTCAGCTTGCTTCTCTGGCCTTGTGCAGACAGCTCTCTATGCAGATTTCTTTTACTACTACTTCATTAGGTGTGAAAAACGCTTCCATTAAATCTATCTCTGCTTTACTGTCCTTCTTTGTCCTATTGATAACATGTGGAATAATTTATTTTTTTCTCACTTTTCTTCCTCCAGCTGGAAAAACAATGCGAAGCTTCAGTTGCCAGCTTGAGCCAGGCGTCAGCATATTGAAGTTCAAACATCATGAACTAAACACTGAGTTTTTGTGAGGGTGGTTGGTATACGCATTTATACCAGTAGTAAGTTAACATTGTGGGACAAAGAGGGTGAGTTTACAATAGTTTTGGCTGGGGATGGGTTCACTTGTGTGCCAAATGTTGATGAGCTTGGTGGGTTCAATTGGAGTTGACCTATACTCACAAGCACTTTTAGATTAGATCAACCGCCCATGTTGGTGCTAATTTTTACAGTTCCATCAGCGATCTGTTTATTTTTAATGAGTATTTGGGAGGCAAAATGCAGATTTGACCAACAGCTAGATCCAATGCAGATACAGTTAACCAAGCTTTGTGTTTGCAGAATTGTTATTTTAAGTTCTTTGGTTTGTTTGTATGATTCATTGAGTAATTGATGCCAAAAAGCATGATTTTAGCTGTTGGCGCTGAGCTTGAGTGTCTGAATGCAAGATTTGGGACATTGTTGAAAGAAGCATACTGCCTGCAACTATATATGTTCTCAATATATGTCAGCACTATGGTTGCACCTCGAGGATTATTACATAAGCATATAGGGAAAAGCGAAATTTGAATTTCCTATTACTCGGTGGTTCTGTGTGAAGTTCATTTGGTATCTAAATTGAAGAAACAGTCTGATGTAAAGATTGATCTGGCATTCATTGACCGTCTCAATTCTAAACTCAAATCACGAATTGTAGAAATGTGGCTATGCCTGCTTTTGGCGGGCCTTTTCATTATGGCTTGGTCAGAGGAGTTAGAAGATATGCAAGTAATCCTTATTTTTCTTCCTCTTCAAATGAGAGTTAAAAAATGCAATGAAAAGATTTTAAATAATTTCATTCAATTTCATACTTTCCATTTTATTCTATTCTATATGTTTCACTCTAAAAAAAATTCATGCGATACTTTAGAGGTGTAATTGGATTCAGTTTTAAACCGATTATTTACAAAAACAATCGACAATGAAAAATTTTAAATATCGATCCAATTCAATCAGGATAATTTTAGATTTTGATTCAATTTAATTCGGTTTAGTTCTGTATTTTATGAAATTATTCATTTACTTATATTTATTATATAATTATAAATTATCGATATGTAAAGTTGATTGACAAATAATTTTCATAATTAACTATTAAAAATTATATTAACTAATATTTAATTATTTTTATTTTTCTTGTGGTATTTATTTAAGGTAATGACAGAAATAGGGGGTTGACATGGGTTAAAATCTCTCTAAATCTGTCGAAAGTGGAGAAGAAGAGAGTTGTTCGGCAAGCAGCCCCTACTAAGGCTGGCAACAATGGAGGAAAACAAAGGAAATGGGGGGTTAATGGTGGTGAAACTATAAATTTTTTTAGGGGGCTCACTTTCTTGAAGCTGTTGATGATCAGCGAAGGTAGCAACAAGATGAGAGGAGCAGATGGGTAGGGAAGAAAGAGACAAAAGAGAAGTCTATTTTTTATGAGAGGAATGACTTTTATAAGGTTTGAAATTCATTTTTAGAAAATTTAGATGTTCTAAATTATTTTAAGAATATTTTTCCTGATTTATATATATAATTATGAATTTTAACGATTTAATAATTATTAGATATATTTTAATGTGTCTAAGGAAATTATTTAATGTATATATAAGTATTTTAAAGAGAAATAATTTTATGTTAAAAAATTATTATTTTAATTAAGATTATGTTATTTATTATGAATTAAATTTAAAAATTTATATTTAATAAATATTTTTATATTTAAGAAATTAAATTTAAATGAGTACATGATGATATTTAATATTTTTTAGATCATTATATATAAATATATTTAATAATATAAATTAATTATTTAAGTATGAATTTTATTGAGATTTAAGAAAATTATGAAAATTACTTTCAGTTAATATAAGTATATGATTTAAATGATTTTAATGTTAATTAAATTATGTAAATTAGCTATGTTAAGTAAATATTTACAAAATTTATGAAATAATTTAGTTAATATGAGTGTATGATTTAAATAATTTTAACATTAATTATATTATGTTAATAAATTATATTAAATAAATATTTAAAAATTTAATTATGTTAAGGATATTACGTTAAGTTTATTTGAGTTATTGATTAAGTTAATTTAATTAAGAATGTTATGTGAATTGATTTGTTAAAAATATTTAATTATGAGAAATAATGTTATTTATGTGAGAAGAATTTTTATTAATTTTAAGAAATCAAATTGTTTATAAGATAGATTTTGTGTTATGAGAAGTAATTAATTATGAGTGATTTATTATTTGATCTAAGTAAAATTTAGTATTAATTATTAAGTTAATTTATATATTTTATCAAAGTTAATTAATTATGGATAGGAAAATTTATTTTTATATAATATAGACTTTAATTATGAGAATTTTAATTATTATTATTATTATTATCACTTGGGTCTATGACTATGACATAAAGAGATTTTTAGGCCTCTATTCATCAGTTCGACCTTTTGGTAGAATTAAAATAGAAAAGAAAAAGAAAAAAAAGGGTTTTGGGGAGGGAGGCTGGTAGGCTAGGCTGGGACTATTATTTTAAGTTTTTTCTTAATCAAAACGGTATCGTTTCATTTAAGTGAACGGCGTCGTTTTCTTAACAACTTAAACATCAAAAGAACAATATTTTTTGGATCAATAGAGGGGGGCTTTCTTCTTCCTTCAAACCCCTCACTTACTTTCTTTCTTCCTTCCATTGCAAGGGTTGAAGCCTCTATATTACCTCTTTCTCGTCTTCTCACCAGCAACTAGAGGAACTTCAATCCATGCCAGCCCCCTGTTGATTCCGCCATTGAGAAAGAAGAAGAGCCTCCCTTTCTTTTTTTCGTTTCATTTATTCTTAAACCAAAAATGTCATAAAAAAACGGCATGTGGGTCTTTCCTTTTGCTGCATCCAACAACTTTCCTTTTTTTTTTTTTTAACTTCATTTTTTTTACTTTTATTTTAATTTTTTCATTTTATTTCATTTTCATTTCCTTTTATTTTTTTAAAAGTATAGTAATATCAATAATAATAATAATACAATAATTAATATTCTTATAATTAAAATATGTATCATATAAAATTAAATTTATCTACCCATAATTAAATTAAACTTCCAAAAAATACATAAAGTAATTTAAATTAAATTAATTCTCTTAAATATAAATATAATATTTCACTTAAATAATTAACAATCAAATTTATTTAAATCAAATAATAAATCATCCATAAGTAATTACCTTTATTGATATAAAATATATCTCATAAATAACATGATATCTCAAAATTATTACAAATTTTCTCACATAAATAACTTTATTTATCATAATTAAATACTTTAAATTAAATCAATTCACATGATATTTTTAATTAAATTAACTTAATTAATAACTCAAATAAACTTAAATAACTTAATATCCTTAATAAAAATTAATTAAAATTTCTTAAATATTTATTTAATATAATTTATTCAATAATATAATTAATATTAAAATCATTTAAATCAAATACTCATATTAACTAAATTAATTTAATAAATTCTTTAAATATTTACTTAACATAATGTAATTAACATTGAAATCAATCGAATCATATATTCATATTAACTTAAAGTAATTTTTATAATTTTTTAAATCTCAATAAATTTATGCTTAAAATAATTAATTTCATATCTTTTAATCATTAAATATATTTTCTTTATATATATTTATCTCAAAAATGTTATATATTATCATATACTCATTTAAATTCAATTTTTAAAATATAAAATATTCATAAAATATAACTCTTTAAAATTAATTCATAATAAATAACATGATTTTAATTAAAATAATAATGTCTTTACATTAAATCATTTTTCTTTAAAATACTTATATATATATAATTATGAATTTTAATAATTTAATGTTAATAAGATATATTTTAATGTGTTTAAAGAGATATATATATATATATATATATATATAAAATAACTTCATTCATTGAAATTTTTTAAAATCAGATTCCAGACTTTACAAACTACATCCCATTAAAAATATATATATATATTTCTTCTTTATCCCTCTTTTCTTCTTCTCCTCCTATCTTGTCATTGCCGCTGTCAGTCATCAGTAGTTTCAAGTAATTGAGTCTCCTTAAAATTAATTTATAATTATGCCATTGATTTAAAATATATAACTAATCTATAGTGTGCATATCTTATATTATTTGAATTATTTTAAATAATTTATACATATATACATGACTTGAAGCATATATACACACACATATCTATATTATTATTTTATTATATATAAAGCACAGATAGAGGGTAAAACTTTTAAATTTGATAAAAAATCCTTGATTCAAGATAAAGTAAAAATATTATATTATTTATTATAATTTTATTTTACTAAGAGAAAATTAGGACACAAAAAATAACTTTGTTAGAATTTCATTATAACATTAATATATTATTAGGTAAATTATTTAGATAATAAATTAAAATTTTCACATTAAGATTGAATCACTCTTAATTATGTAAAGTTCTTAAGAAATCTGCACAAAGTTTTATTTAAATTGTAGTGATGCTAACATGAAGAAACCTAATATCCACTAACATTTTCATATTTTATTTCAGTAAAGTAATTAGTAAATATTTTATATGATGAAAATTTTTATATATTTTATTTTTAAATAAATATTAAAGATAATCAAAATATACGTCGAATACTTACTCTAAAAAATACAAGTATAAAATTTATCTATCAAAATATCATTGATATAAAGGTTAATTTAGGTCTAAATATTATATTATTTATTATAATTTTATTTTACTAAGAGAAATTTAGTATATAAATATTAACTCTATTAGAATTTCATTATAACATTACTACATTATTAGGTTAATTATTTAGATAATAAATACAATTTTTTATATCAAAATTGAATTTTGCACAAAAATTTATTTAAATTTTAGTGCTACTAACATGAAAGAAACCTAATATCCACTAACATTTTGATATTTTATTGTGATCAAGTAATTAACAAATATTCTATATTATGAAAAATTTATATATTATATTTTTAAATGATATTAAATATAATTAAAATATATGTGCAATATTTATGCTAAAAAATATAAATATAAAAATTTACTTAATTTAAGTCAATTTAGATGATATTAAAAATAAAAATAGAACATGAGAAAATGTTATTAAAATTTGAATAAATTTAAATAATATATACTTAATATTAGAATTTAAAAAATAAAAATAATATATGATTTCAATTGCAAAACACCTGGGCAATATATATATATATATATATATATTTCGATTATATGATTAAATTCAGTTCGGTACATCCAAATATTTTTAATTATTTTTCGATTGATTCAGTATACGCTGATCCGTGTTAACTCCTAGTAGCTTAGTTCAAATTAAACAAAAAAAAGCGATGAGTGTGTCGCAAACAAACTCAAAAAGCCGTAAGAGCCCAAACCTATCAATCCATCTAGCCAAGCCCTTTTTTTGGTTGAATTTGGAAAAATCCATCTTGGCAATCCCATCCTTTCTCTTTCGACGCTCCTACAAGTAGGGTTTCTCTCCTTTCCTTGCACTCGACTCGATCTATCCTCTCCCTAACTCGAACGACACGTAAGTTTCACATTGTTCCCTTTTGACGATTGCTATTTCCTGACATCCTTTTTTCCTAGTTGGATCCTGTAGATATGGATTTACTTCAGATTAATTAATTGATTAAGTTGGATTTGCTTAAGGATGATGTGTTTGGAATCACTGTTTGCAGGTCGGTTAACTTTGAATTGTTGAGATGGGTGGCGGATTTAGGGTGCTGCATCTGGTGAGACCGTTCCTATCCTTTCTGCCGGAAGTCCAGACGGCGGATCGTAAGATTCCTTTTAGGGAAAAAGTGATATATACTGTCATATCTCTGTTTATATTTCTGGTTTGCAGTCAGCTGCCGTTATATGGCATACACTCCACAACGGGAGCCGATCCCTTTTATTGGATGCGCGTTATTCTGGCGTCTAACCGTGGGACCGTGATGGAGCTTGGGATTACGCCTATTGTGACTTCTGGGCTGGTCATGCAACTCTTGGCTGGCTCTAAGATTATTGAAGTTGACAACAGTGTTCGAGAGGATCGAGCCTTACTGTGAGTAATTGGTTATTTGAGCATTTTTAGAATGGGTAATTAGTTATAGATATTGTATTTGTTTTAAGCATTTAGTTAAATGGGGGACTAGCAGAAAAGTGTGTAAAATTTGGGTTATTGAAGCATTTTTAGGATGGTCAAGAAGTAGAAAAAATATGTCTAAGCCTCACAAATTTGCAACCACTAGCGTAATTACTGTAATCTGATTATTTAAGAATGGTCAATTAGCAGAAAAATGTGAGAATCATGCATTACTGTGGATAATGTGATTGTTGTAATTTTAAGCATTTTAGAATGGTCAATTAGAAGACAAATGTGCCCAAGCATTGCGAATAATTGTGAGTGATGTAGTTGTTGTAATTGACTTGAGTGATGTAGTTGCTGTAATTGACTATGTAAGGATTTTAGGACAGTCAATTAGTAGGGAATGTGGATTAGCATTTCTATTTTATGGTTTCAGATAAGAGTTTTCTTGTACTGTGTCTTTTATATTAGCAATTGTGTACTATTGTGTGCAGAAATGGAGCCCAGAAGTTATTGGGTATTCTGATTGCTGTTGGTGAGGCTGTCGCATATGTGCTATCTGGCATGTATGGTAGTGTCAGTCAGCTTGGTGCTGGAAATGCTGTGCTTATTATTCTTCAGCTTTGCTTTGCTGGGATTATTGTTATATGCCTTGATGAGCTTCTCCAGAAAGGATATGGTCTTGGCTCTGGAATCTCACTTTTCATTGCTACCAATATTTGGTTGGTTACATTCTCCATCGCCCTTGTCTATTTCCAGCATCAATTATTTGGATGGTGTTGCTGCCCTTTGAAGTTTGTTTCATTATTTTCTCGTGTCTGACTGTGCAGTGAGAACATCATATGGAAAGCATTCAGCCCCACTACCATCAATAGTGGTCGGGGTGCTGAATTTGAAGGTGCTGTAATTGCTTTGTTCCATCTCCTGATCACCAGGACAGACAAAGTTCGTGCTCTTCGAGAGGCTTTTTATCGGCAGAACCTTCCAAACGTTACCAATCTGCTTGCCACTGTCTTGATCTTCCTTATTGTTATCTATTTCCAAGGTTTTCGTGTGGTTCTACCTGTGAGGTCAAAGAATGCCCGTGGACAACAAGGATCTTACCCAATTAAGCTGTTCTACACCTCTAATATGCCAATTATTCTACAATCTGCACTCGTTTCGAATCTCTATTTTATCTCTCAGGTACGAGCTATTTGTGTTAGATGGGATCTTGTTTTTATTGTTGCTCAGAGTATAACAGTTCAGCACTGTTGTACAGTTGCTGTACAGGAGGTACAGTGGAAATTTCTTTGTAAATCTGTTGGGGAAATGGAAGGAATCTGAATATTCAGGTGGCCAGTTTGTTCCTGTTGGTGGTTTGGCTTACTATGTCACTGCACCGGCAAGGTAAAGCAGCATTTGTTTCCCTACTGTTATTTTTTAGACCTTGTCTCATAATTCTGATTGTAGTGTGGTTTTAGTATTGGTCTTCATTTTTCTATTTTTGTCTTTATTGCAGCTTGGCTGATATGGCGGCCAATCCCTTTCATGCCTTGTTCTATCTGGTGTTTATGCTTTCTGCCTGTGCTCTCTTCTCTAAAACTTGGATTGAAGTTTCAGGGTCTTCTGCACGAGATGTGGCTAAGCAGCTTAAGGTATTTTAAGATAGTTGCATTATCTTAAACACATTTTGCCATGAATTTAATTTTTTTTTTTCACTTTGTTGGCAAATTTGTTGCTTGTATTCACGAAGCTTGTTCATAGAGTATTCACAGAGGTGTAGAATGGTGCCACTTCGAACGGTGATTTGATGATGTTAATTCCGTAAAAACAAGTTCATTAGATTCATAGAGTTGTTTCTTCATTGTATTGCACTGATTAATTGGTGTCTTATGTTGGTGAAAAACCTATTGGCACACAGTTGTATCCAAATATGTTGCCTTATTTTATCACCCATTTTTGTTGGTTATGAAGGAACAACAAATGGTGATGCCAGGACATCGTGATTCCAATCTACAAAAGGAGCTGAATCGCTACATACCGACAGCAGCTGCCTTTGGAGGAATATGCATTGGTGCGTTGACAGTTCTGGCTGATTTCATGGGAGCAATTGGCTCAGGAACAGGGATATTGCTTGCAGTTACCATTATCTACCAGTATTTTGAGACTTTTGAGAAGGAAAGAGCCAGTGAACTTGGCTTCTTCGGCTTCTAAGTCCAGTAGACCTTTTATGTGATTATAGGCGGTCCTCACAAAGTTCCTAGCTCCTTTCGGTTAAGTAGAAGGTACAAGGAGGAATCACCTAGTTTAACACTGCAGCCCTAGAAATGGAGATGCCTATTCAGTGACTTCGATGTTTCTCTTTCTTTCATTATTTATTTATATGTTTAGAGGCTCCATCAAGCAAATGAATGACAACGAAATGTCAATGGGATAGCAACATATTTTTGTACCTTTAAAAAAAAAAAGAAGCGATTAGCAGACGGGAAATTTGGTCTTATGCCTTTATGCTGGGATTTTTTCTTTCTTTTTATGAGCGGCATGCATTAGTTGTTAACTGAAAGAGAAAATAGTAGGCATACATTCGCAGTTAACAGTAAGTCGTTGGCAGAAAATACGTTATGATGACAATTCAAGAGAATCGTTTTGATTTATCAGAATGGCTAGAACTTGACTCTCAAAGCTCACTTTAAAGATTTATTATGATGTTTTTACCATGGTATGAGGTAATTGTGCAGAGAAAATAGTAATTAATTACGTGGCACTAAAGTATTCTTTAATTCATAACAAAAACACTTAATAAATCAAGAGAAAATCTTTTTGATTTGTTAAGAAAATGGCTCTTTCTCTAGCTCATAATAGATGGCATTTGACAAATCAAGAAAAGATTTCTTTGACTTGCCAATGGAGTGATGCGAATCCGGCCACTCCTAAAGCTCATTTCTAAGTTTTTATCAGTAGTGTTAGTCCAATTCCTCCTCCTTCGTGGGTGGGACTGCTTTACAAGATCTGGGGTCAGGAGAGCGTGTATTTCGACAAAGTAATATCGTTAGCAAACAGAAATAAACCAGTTGGCCAGAATGCAACCTTATGATTGCTTTAAGTTGGAAATTTGGTGCTGGAGATGCTGATGGAGCTTTGGTTTGGTCTACCAACACAGCTAACAAGTCGGTGATAGGCATGAAGATGATGGAAACAGGAAATCTTGTGCTCCATGATAGCCATAACAAGACTGTTTGGCAGTCTTTCGATTATCCGACAGATATGCTGCTCCTTTGCAGAAGCTGGTGCCACGAAAAATGCTGGTGTCTAGCGTTTAAGACATGAACATTTCCGAGGGAAGCTTCTCTCTTTCAGTAACATTTCAAAGTCTGTTCGCTTATTACCAAGTTAATTTTCCACAAATTTACTTGAGTTGTGACTTCAATGATTGGGAATACGCAGCAAAATTGGATTATCCCCCATTTGATGTAAAATTTATTGAACTAGATTACCATCATCGTACCGAAGGTGATATTTCTCTATACATGTATATATATACTCAAACGATGGTGAAGAGCTCTTATTTCATTCTGCAAGCATTCCTAAATATACATCAATCTCGCGAATGAAATTTGATCCTGATGGGCATCTCAGACTATCATGATTCATATGAGTTGGCTAATGAGTATCAGCCTGTTAATCTATTGGAAACTCAATTAGACAAATGCGGTTATCCAACAGCTTGCGGTCATTATGGGCTTTGTTTAGATGGACAGTGCAATTGTGCAGCCGGATTTGGTCAAGATAATGCCTCAAGTTTTAATTTCGGCTGCTCAGATATTAATCCAGGTCCAACCACATGTGAAGATCCCCAATCTCAATATTTTCTTCTTCCCATACAAGATGCTTATTATTTTAATTACATCGACGAAGAAGCTGCTGTTCTGAAACATAAAGAAATGGCAAGATGCCAAGAGGCATGCGTGAAAAATTGCTCGTGCAAAGCTGCTTTCTTTCTGTACGATGAGACAATAGTAGAAGGCGATTGTTATTTTGCCTCTCCAGTTCTTTCAATTATAACCGATGGGGAGGGAAGGTACGAATATGGTTCATCTGCTTTCATCAAAATGTTCAATAAAAATGGAGGGACTAGAGCACGTTACAATGCAACTTTGAATGCCGAAGGGAGTTAAGGAAGTCCTGATGCAGATCCTAAGGCTGATAAAGAGTAGAAGAGGTTCTTCTGCATCAGTTGTACGCTCTGGAATAATAGGAGGATCAACTATGGGAGCCTTTCTTCTTGTGTGTTTGATAATTGGCTTCTGGATTGTTGCTTTAAGGCACAAGAAAGATGGGGAGGAAGGAATGGATGACTACTTAGATCAACTACCTGTAATGCCTAAGAGATTCACATACCAGGAATTGAGGGATTTCCGAAAAAAGCTTGGAGGGGGGTTTGGGTCAGTTTTTGAAGGAGTTCTGGAAAATGGAGAGAAAATTGCAGTGAAGCTTTTGGATGCTTTAGGCCAAAGGAAGAAGGAATTCTTACCTGAAGCCAAGACAATTGGAAGCATCCACTACGTCCGTCTAGTGACGATAATTGGATTCTGTGCGGAAAAATTTCATAGGCTTCTAGTATATGAGTTCATGTTCAATGGGTCCTTAGACAAATGGATTTTCAACAAGAAGCCATTGTGTCCTCCTCTTGAATGGCAAAGGAGAAGGTCAATTATCCTTGATATAGCAAAGGGTCTTACCTACCTTCATGAAGAGTGCAAGCAGAGAATAGTCCACTTGGATATTAAACCGCAAAACGTCCTGTTGGATGAGAACTTGCAAGCTAAAATATCTGATTTTGGGTTTTCTAAGTTGATTGAGAGGGCTCAGAGCCAAGTGGTGACCACAATGAGAGGAACCCCTTGATATATGGCTCCAGAATGGTTCAGTTCAGTGATCACAGAAAAGGCAGATGTTTACAGCTTCGGAATTGTAGTCATGGAAGTAGCATATGGAAGGAAAAATCTTGACAGGTCACCACCTGAGGAATGCATGCATTTCCTCCCAATGTTTATGAAAAAGACAGAGGAGAGAGTCAACTGATTAATTTGGTTGACGAAAACAATGATGATATGCAATTGCATAGGTCAGAAGTTGTGGAAATGATGACGGTTGCAATTTGGTGTCTGCAAAGTGATTTCAATAGAAGGCCTTATATGTCAATGGTGGTTAAGGTCTTAGAAGGTGCGATGTTGGTGGAAGCTGACCTAGACTACAATATCCAGAATCCAGCAATAATGACGGCAGCAAGAAGAGAAGTAGAGCTGGGATCTACAGCTCCATTATTGCCATCTGTCCTATCAGGACCCAGGTGAAGAAAAGTTCGTTTTGTAAAAAATCATGAATTTCTTTTCTGTTTGCTATTGTGTTTTATACTTGTGCCATAAGAGTTCCTGTTATGCAATGTGCCTTTCCTTTATAGTTTGGAGCAAACGAGTGTTGACTATCAAAATAATATAAAATGTGAATTGCTATAACAATAAAGAATATTTCAACAAATGAATTAATGGTATTGAGTAAACTGCATTATTGGTTATTAACCTTTGAACTTAAATTCAAGTCGATAATTAACATCAATTGTTTTTTTGATTTATCACTACTCCAGTCGAGATTGTAAACAGTCTAATAAAAATATAGGACCGTAAAACCAACCACATACGCTGCAATGACATTTCAGAATAGAAATTGGCGGGGTATATAGTTCATGAAAATGTTTGCAGGTCCCACAACAAGGCCTAGAAGATAAATGAAATATAAATCGAGTGATATAAATAAATTGGTCTTCAGTCTCCAATTATAAACCGATTTTTTGAAAGTAACAATGTATATTAAACTAGCTAATCTAACTATTTATACTGTATACTTTTGCTCGAGGAATGACCCATCGGTATACCCCAGCCCAATCTGAATGAGTTCTGCGGCTTTTCATCAGCTTATGTCTTGCATATATACTTCCCATAAGTAGAATCCCAACTTGCTGATTATCCTACAGCATAGATATTCACATCATGGAAATTACCATTTCTTCACCCTGTGGTCCTGATCAAATAATCTCGTTAAATGGGAATCTTGATCCAAGAGTTCCACTGCACTGACGCTGTACCTAAAACCTTCTTTGTGGTTGGAACAGTCCTGCAAGTTCTACCTCCTGGGCAGAAGCTAGTGGCAAGTGTTTCAGAAAGTAATATTTAACAAATATATCTTATATTAAGACATTCTCTTTACACTGAGATTTGATAGACATATCAGGTTTTAATGGTGAGAATCAGGGAGTTCATTGATGTCCTGGATTTTGATAACTGTGGTTTTCCGAAAACTTGCAGAAATTATGGACTCGATAGGCATGTCAGTTTACTGATTATCACCAATTTGGTGAGAGCTATTTAAAAGAAGAGATTACTGTGCAATTCTGCCGCTGAACCTCCAATGAACACAGAAAAAGATTAAACAATGTCTGTAGTTTACTCTCCCTTTAAGATGGAACAATTAAGCACTTGAGTTTTCTTAGCACGTACTTCATTTTCTTGAGAAAATTATTCAGAAACCAACACAAAATTTTCCACTTTGTATTCTATTATTATCTAAATTATTGATAATCATTCAAGAAAATAGAAAACATTTTTCAAGAAATAAAATCCTCAAAATTTCCTATCATCGTACTAGGTATGTCAATCCAAGAATATCGTGCGAGTGCTTCTATTATTTTTAGTCCAAATCCAATAAACGTCCGCACACATAAAGTGAAAGTGCAAAAGAATTTTATATATGCGATCTAAGTTAAAGCATGATACCATTACTTGATCTACCAACCTCTTATCATCAGTTATACCATCTATCCTTATTATACTCTTTTTAACTTTTGTTGGCTTGATCTTGGCCATTATCTTATTTTTTCCTGAATGCGATCTAACCCTTTATTCTGTGTGTTTGTCCACAACATGAACATCGTAGATACATCAATATATATAAATTTAATTATTTTACTTATAGTTTAATTACTTAATTATTATTATTATATATAGTTTATCACTTGCAATTTACTTACTTAAATTGATATTATTATTATTATTTAGAATCTAATTTAATATTTATTTTGTTTATGTGAGGAATAACTCAATGAACATTTTTTACTATTGATGTTCTAATTATACGATGCGTGAATTTACCGAGTAATTTGGCTTTGTGTACTCAGAGTGAGACTCGTTAAAGAGAGACCAACTTTCTTTAATCTTTCTTAATATGCTTAAATGTCAAACATTTACCATATAGGATACATGTCATTTTATTATTTATTTTCCACTATATTATATTTATACTTTATCTTATTTAATTATTCCCACAATCTCCTATCACTATAAATAGTCCTCTAATTCACTTCATTCAGGATTTTTTTTTGAACTCATTTACTCACTTTCTGTCATAAAGCTCTCATTCTCTAATTCTTTATTCTCTCTCATTTATTTTCTCATTCAATTGGTGTATCATCATTGTACATCTGAATTGTACTCAATTGGTGTATTATTGTTGCACATCTAAATTTTCATTATTTTCTCATCTGTTATCAAATATTTAAACTTATTAAAATTGCCCACTATTCCTCTCACGCTCTCTATTTTTTCATGGTGCATTGCTAAGGTGTAACATTGTTTATCCAACAACATTTTCAAAACCTAAGTATCTACAAACATCAACTCTCTCTATACGATATTATGTTGTCACTTTCTAAAGATTTTCAGGCTAATTTATATATTAATTGAAATTCACATAATTTTAAGATGCACATATTCTTACATTGATATGCTATATTTGAAAGAATTTATTTTTCTAAATATTGACCTTAAAAATCAAATTAAAAAATAATCAAACTATTATGTTTATCTATTGACTCATGGTATACATCAAAGTTATGTCACCTGCCACTATTTATATAGCACAACTACGAATAGGATAAACATTTCACAATTTTTTTAGTAGAAAATTAGACTTAAAGAGTAAGGAGGTATATCAAATCATCTCGGCTAGATTGGTAAAGATTTAATATCTATATCATCTTCTCTAAAAGACTAAAATTTTATTAAGGTTGAAATTTAAAAGAAAAAGAAACTTTTACAATAAAAAAAGAAAAGCAGATGTCTAAACAGATTAAGAGAATAATCATCATAAATTAAATTATTACTAAGATCTGGAAAATATAACACAAAAAAGGCATCCAATGGAGACAGATATACATTTCACAGCAGCCAATGGGGCCCCATTAATCTATACGAAAATCAGACGAATGCATGCAGTCCCATCATATGTAGCCGTTGGATTCCATTATCCATGATTGGACCTTTGTGCTTGAAAAGCTGAAAAAAGCTGGTGATGCCTTATAGCAAACAGAGTATAGTAGCTACACTAAGAACAAAGGTGGATGGTCCGCTGAAATCCAAAGTATGGATAGTCCTCTCATCTATCAATTGCAAATATGAACACGTGTTGCTAGATAAAAATCGAAGTTGTATCAGTGTATAATGGCCACCCCAGTTTTTAAAGAGTGGATTTCAGTGTTGAAGGCTCCACAGTAAAGTCTCACTTTGGGCCTTTAATACTGGGGATAATTGCACAAATAGTATCTGAAATTTTCCATTTTTGCTATTTTGGTGTTCCAACTTTTTTTTTTACAATCAAGTGTCTAAATCTGCATTTAAAATGGTGTCTTTAGTAGGTTTTAAAAGTTAAAGTGCTTATATGATTTATTTAAAACAGTAAATTGACTAAAATCCCCATTTTTTATAATAGACTTTTATTTTTCTATTCTAATTATTTTAAAAAATTATAAGAATAAAGTATTTTTATTCATTAAATTAAAGTAAAAATAAATATTTTATTTTATTATAATAGTAATTAAATTTAATTTTCATTTTCATAATCTTTTGTTAAACTAAGTGTTTATTTATTGAAATTTATTTTATTTTTAAATTGTATTAAGCATCATTTTATTTTTTAAAAAATAAATTTTATTTTATTATATTTTTAACTAAAAAATAAAATTTACTCACTATAATTAAAAATAAAAAATAAACTAATTTTTTTAACAAATAAACATTTAGTTTAACTAAAAATTATGAAATAAAACTTAAATTCAGCCCCTATTTTCAATAAAATAAAATAAAATAATTTATTTTTACTTTAATTTAATAAATAATAATACTTTCTATTAATAATTTTTAAATAAATAATTAGAATAAAAAAATAAAAGAACATGATTAAAGAATGGAGTTTGAGTCGATTTGTTATTTTAAATAAGACACATAAGTACTTTAACTTGTAAAACTTACTAGAGACACCATCAGACCCTTAATTGTAAAGAAAAGTTTAAACACCAAAATAGCTAAAATGAAAAAGTTTGGACACTATTTGTGCAATTATCCCTTAATACTGTAACTCTTCTTTTGCGAGCTACTGCAGTTTCCAGTTTAAAAATTTTGGGATCTGGGTACTAATAGCATTGCTAATTAGTACACACACGCTTCATGAAAGAGTTGAAACTTCTCCTTTTTTTCTTTTTTTTTTTGCTCAAATGTTACCAGAAGAAAAGCAAAAGTGTGAAAGATGATGATAAGGTGGAAGCTCTTTACCCTAATGCTTCCACCCCATATCCAATCAAAATGCAGCTATATATAAACAATGATTGATCCAATTAGATTCCATATAATTGACCAACTAGACATTTGAGTTGGGAAGTTGCTTCATTTCCAAACTTTGGTTGGTGTGTATAACTAAGTGAATGAAATGCTCAACGTATCATTATGACAATTAATTAAGCTACATTCTGCGCTCTTGAGGATGCCAAGATGAGACAAGATCAGAATGCCAAGGAGATTAAGGATGTTCTGATTGAGGCAAGACTAAATTGGTGGATCAATAGTTAAATCTGACTATATATGATCAAAATTATCGGGAATTTTCTTTTATAGGCAGCATATAGAATTTTATTAATATGATCGAAATTACCAGGAAAAATTACATAGTATGAAAGCTCATCAGATCACCCAAAGACCCAAAACCTAGAGGCAATAGAATGCTAATTGGAAAAAACTGATGAAAAAGGACGAATTGGCACAAAACCAGCAAGAAGCCCACAACCAGATTTTACTTAATGTGAGGAGAAAAAGGCTACCAAGAGGAGAGGTTGGTTGTTAAACAAGCGATGATGGCCAAGATTCTTCTTGTGTTTTTTTTTTTAAATTCTCAAATTTTCAGGTAAACTATGATCAGCATGTTGCATTCCGTTGAAGGCATGAACTTGTACTAATTGCGGTTGTATTTGGAGAACATAAT
Source organism: Omphalea diandra (assembly GCA_949677035.1). NCBI lineage: Eukaryota > Viridiplantae > Streptophyta > Magnoliopsida > Malpighiales > Euphorbiaceae > Omphalea > Omphalea diandra. The sequence continues at coordinate 13,509 of CATIWR010639460.1, read as the reverse complement.
TATAATATGAGCAATATGATGCATTATAATTTGCTTCCCCTAATTATCAATAGGATATATACTACTATTGTAATTAGTAAATTAATTAATCGGTATTAGCTTCATTTCCTAAGGCGATTTTGGTGAGATTTTAACCACTAATAGATTTAATTATTGATAGTCTTTTGATCGCTGAAAAGAGTGAATGGCCTGCCAAAGGATAAGCAAACGTGAGTTTGGAGAATTGTATCATCTACAACCACTTTGATACTTAAGTTAGTATGAGAGTTTAAAGAACTTGAGAATGAGAGTAGATAATAGAAAATCCTAGCAAAAACGTATCTTGATTGTAGAGAAAATAATTATTTATACCTTTATGTCTTCTAGACTCTTCACAGATATGTCAAAAATAGTATCTGTTAGTTTTGTCCTTGACCTTTCGGGTATCTGGGAAAAGTATGTATTGTATAACCGTCATTCGTCATTTGAACGTTGTGGGTGTAATCGCCCTTCACTAGTCCTTATCTGCTAATAAATTTTCTGAACACCGAATAATGTTCGGTTACACAATATTCAATCTCTTAAGAGTAAACATCGTTCATTTTAAGGACACTTGTCCCTGCTAATGGTGTTCGATTAGACGAACGTCATCACTAATCCCCCTAAAAGGTTTTACTCCCTGGCATTTATGTTAGGTATTTCCTTCAGATAGGGCATTAAATAAGCTCTAATAAGATTCATTTTCAAATGTGTTGTTTCTTTTGTCTTTTCAAGTGTTATACTGGTTCGAATTTCGTATTGATTTGGAATCCCAGTGCGCCTGTTGAATTTTGCATTTCATGTGGGCACGACTATTGAGGTATTTTTGTCCTCTATACAAGGTATTGTCGATTTTTTCTCTCACGTTGGCTGCACTTTGAAATTTCTCTACTAATTTTCTTCTTTCTCTTTTGTTGTTCCACCATTCTTGCGATCCTCTGCTTCAAGTACTTTAGCGTTATATCTTTTTGCTTCTCACATTTTCTTCCTTTTTCTTTTCTTGAGAGTCATGGGTGAGACTATCAAGCAAACTTTGGGCAAGCTTAGAAAATACTAAAGTTCCATTAGGGTTAAGGATCTGGACCACTTTCAAGCCCTATATTAGATACCTGACAGACATCAACTATCTTGCTATCTACTTAATTATAGGGTTTCATATTGCATTGATGCAAAAAATGTGGTGGTGTATTAGGAACAACTAGAGGCAGGACTTCGTCCCCTCTTCATCTTGCTCTCTTAAGTTTCCTTGTCACTTACTTTGTTCCCCTTACTCAACGTCACCCCAACGCCATTAGAATATTGTGTAGTTTAATCGAGATCTGTTAAGTAAAGGGTCTTAACCTTACCACTGCCCATATCCAGTGCTAGTATAGTGTTAGCCGAAGACCTAATGAACCCTCTTTAGCCTTAACTATTAAGGCAGGGTGTAAGGCAGTTTTTATCCTCCCTTCCTTTTTAAAGGATTGGTTGGACAAATTCTTTGTTTATCTTTCTTTAGACTTAGTTAATCTTCCTAAAAAATTTATAGATAAACCTTCCACTCCTCCTCTCTTTATGGGTGAAGATGATGGGAACGTATTGTCCCTGATCATCGATGAATGCTTGAAGGTTCAGCCTTTATGGAAAAAATATATTCGCCGATTGATTCATAATCAGACCTAAGTTATACAATTTCATGTTGGGCAATTAGAAAGTGGTGATTGGTTTGAAGGGGAGACCAAACCCTCTGGTCCTAGCCCTAAGAAGAGGAGGATTGAAGGTATTTAATACTTACTTCTATTCTTTAATATAATCTACTAAATATTTTGCGATGCAGGTAAGATGGAGTTTCTCGAAAATGTTCGGGTGGATCTAGACACTAAGGAGGATGTATTGGACATTTTGCCTTTGGATGTCGAAGGCGATTCAATTAAGGAGAGCATCCCACCTCCTCATCCGAAGCAAACTATAGTTGTTATTCGCAAACCCCTTTCTCTCGTATCTGCTAAGAAGACTCCTCCTCCTGTTGCTTTAAAAAATAAAGGCTAAGGCAAAGCAGTGGATAAGGAAAATAAAGGGAAGAAGAGGAAGTATCCTTTCGTGGTGGAGGAGAGCAACTTAAAGGATGAGTTAGGGGATCAAGAGAAGTTTGCAGCTTTATAGACCTTGGGGGAGGAATGTCTGAACCCAAAAAAATGGTTAAAGACCAACCTCAATGGCATGGTCTAAAACTTTATGATAAGTTTCTGGACTTTATGGATCTCTAACCAAATAAATCAAAGTGTTTGACCATTCCTTCTGAAGACTTGGGGTGCACAAGAGCTATGTATAAGCTTTAGGATCTGTAAGAACGAAAGGAGATCTAGAGACGAAGACATTCAACTGAAGAGTTTTTTGCTATAAGTATTGATTGAGTTTTATCTATATCTTTGATATAGATTTGTTCACCTTTGTTTTATTACCTCAGTTGCTAACAAGTGGCTTAAGGCAGGATAATTGAGTTGATTGAGGAGCACAAATCTGAGTTGGCCATCATTCACAATAATTATGCCTTAGAGTTGAAGAATGAAAGGCTCTTGGTGACGAAGTTGAACTAGGCCTTCACTCAAAGGGATACATAGCTGGTGAAGAAGAATGATTTGTTAAAGAAGAAGGATAGTCAATTGAAGATAGCCTACGCTGTTATATAGGGTCTGCACACCTATGTGGAGAGTGTCGTTAGTGTGGGCAAAGCTAGAGAGGCAGAAACGTTAGCTTTGCTTTCCCTGGTTTAGACGGTGTAGAGGCAGACACTTAAAAGGGTTCAAAAACAGGATCACCCTGAAGTGGATTTCTCTACGTTCAAATGCATAAACTTGGGGAAAATCTATGAAGGTTGTGTTGTTCGTGTTAAAAGGGATAATTGTGGAAAATCAGCTTTTGATACTCTATATCCCACTATTAAGTTCCAGTTGAACGAGAAATCATGTATGGTGAAGTGGTGATGGTTCCCAAACTCAAGGGGACATTGACTTCTTGTGACAAACTAGATGAAACCTTGTTCAGGATGGCAAAGTCTGCTCCTCTAGTTGTCGTTCCAGATACAGAAACTTAGAGTAGTCATGTTTCGTCATCTTTCACTGCCCCCGCATCGGAGGTTCCTAAAGAGATAGTGGATTTGGAGGGTTCTCTTATTTTAAAAAAAGAGCTGAATAAAGAGGACCCTTTTCACAAACACCTTAAAGAAGCTCCACTCCTGAAGGCCCTAAGGAAACACCGACTATTACAAATCCTCCTTATTCTTCACCAAAATAATTGTGTTCCTCATTGTATTTTATAAACTCTTTTGTAACAATTAATTTTTGTAATGAACAATTTTTGTCTTCGTTCTGGATTTACTATCCTATTTTCTCATACTAAAAGGATAAGTAAAAATATATATATAGGCTTGTATACTTATGCTTGATAAGTTATAGTTGGTCTCTTTATGGCGACTAAACCTTGGGTTGAAACGCTTCTAATTTTACAATTGTAAACAAGCTCAAGTATTTTAACAAGAAACGACTGAGTATAAAGATATTTAACAGTATTTAGTTGATACACAATTTAAGTAATAAGTTATACTTAGTGTAAAGCTTAATAAGTTTCTTACTTTGCATTGAGATGGAATGGCTTTATAACTGGATTCTTGCAAAATTGATCATGCAATGAGGAACTTATCCTAATCCTAATCATGTCCATGAACTGTTATTAAAAGTCTTTAATTGTAACATATATTTTATGGCTTTAGGAGGGAGAGCTAAACCCATTTCTTTTTTTTTTTTTAATGGTTGTTCAGGTTAATCGAACCTATACATTTAAAGTGATTTTAAATTTTCATTTAATAGAATTTTAAGGCATTATTAGGAAAGTTAAACCCTTTAATCAATAGTATTTATGATTTTATTGAGTGAACCGAACCCTTTCATAAAGAAAATAAATGTTATGGCCCTTTAAAGGGGTCGAACCCGTTATGCACAAGATGTATTGAAATACCTCTTTATTGATAGTACTTGTGAAGATTGTCTGCATTCCAAAATCTAAGAATTAGTTTCCCTTCTAATGTTACTAACTAATAAGCTTCATTTCCTGTCACATTTTCGACTAGGTATAGGCCTTCTAGTTAGCTTTTAGTTTTCCCACCCCAACATCTCTGTTACGTATTTCAGCTTTCCTAAGCACAAGATCACCCTTCTGGAAAGATCTGTGGTGAACTCTTATTGTCGTATGAAACAACCTTTGCTTTATATGTTATTGCGTGAACGACTGCCTACTCTCTTCATTCTTTAAGTAGGTCGATGTGCAATTTGATTCTTTATTGTTAACCTTTGTATCAAAATGTTGAACTCTAGAATTGCTCATTCCAATCTAAACTGGACCACTATTTTCATGCCATAAGCTAGGATGAAGGGTGATTTTCCATGGGCCCTTCTAGGCGTACATTGGTACATCCAAAGAATATGAGTTATTTGTTCAACCCAGTCTCCTTTAGCTTCATCAAGTCTCTTCTTTAGCCCATTGAGGATCATTCTGTTGATGACTTTTGTTTGCCTATTGGTTTGGGGATGGGCAATTGAGGTAAATCTTAGATTAATGTGAAGATTCTTACAAAATTGCCTAAAGCTATCATAGTCGAACTATTGGTTGTTATCATTGATGAGTGTGTTAGGAATGCCAAACTTGTAAATTATTTCTTTCCAGAAGAAATTTTTTTTTTTTTTTTGTTATGGTGGCAATTGCTTCGACCTTTATCCACTTAGTAAAGTAATCAATGGTGATGATGATGAACTTCCTTTGTCCTGTTAATAAGGGGAAGGGACCAATGATGTTCATTCCCCAAATGGCCAATGGCTAGGGGCTGGTGATGCTAACTTGTTTGACTGTTGGGACTCTTATGTATGTACCAATTCTTCTGACACTTTTCGTAAGTACATACCAATTCTTTTGCATCTTTCTTGATGGTTGGCTAATAAAATCCTTGAAGCAGAGCTTTACAGGCATGGCATGTGATCCTTCATGGGTATTATAAATCCCTTCGTGAATCTCTTGGAGAACATAATTGTTGTGCTCCTTAGAGATATATTTTGTCCAAGGATGTGTGGTTAACGACTTGAAGAGTGTTCCATCATGATATTTAGTAGCTTTTTTCTACACCTTTAAAGCTTTCATTCAGTTCTCCAACAACTCTCCCTTGTCGAGATACTAAATGATTGGTCTCATTTAGGCGTCTAGTTTTATGATGTTCAGGATCACTTATTCAGCTATGACAGGTTGCAGTTATTCTTCATTGAGAAGGAAGTTCTGGAATGTCTCTCCCTATTCTGTTGTAGCTTTAGCGATGTTGTCTGCTTTCTTATTCTTCTCCCTTAGGATCTCAGCAATGTTTCATGCTCCTACTTGTTGAATGAGTTTATTAAATAAATATTGTAACCTCTTTAGATATTTTACTAAATTGTCATCCTTGGTTTGAAAGTTTTATGTGACCTAGTTTATGACTAACATAGAGTCATTTAACACTTGCAGGTCCTTTACTTTTACTTAAAGGGCTAGGTTATCCTAGTGATTAAGGCTTCGTTTGCAACATCATTAGTAGCATTGAATTTTAAAGTAATAACATACATTATTTTAATTTTACCAAGGCTTTGAAGAATCACTCCTGCTCCTGCTCCTGCTCCATATTTATTAGAGGCTCTATCTACGTGCATTGTCCTTGTGTCCTTTAGTGGTTTGCCAATATGTTGTTTCCCTGTCATTTCCATAACAAAGTCAACTAAACATTGGGTCTTCAGGACCATTCGGGGTTCATACCTGGTGTCATGTTCACTTAGTTGGAGGGCCCAATATACTACTATTCTTGATGTATCAAGCCTTTGGAGAACTTTTCATAGAGGCTAATCAATCATAACCATAATAGTGTGTGCTTGGAAATAAGGTCTAAATTTTCCTGTCGAAGTTAATAGTGCCATGACATGTTTTTCTAGCTTCAAATATCCTAGTTCAACCCCACAGAGGACTCTGCTAATGTAGTAAACTGGAAGCTATTCACCGTTTGCTTCTTGGACAAGAGCAAAGGCTAATGTTTTTTGTTCAACTACCAAGTACATATCAAGTGTTTCATTTTCTTCAGGTCGTCTTAGGAGGGGTGGTGAAGTAAGGAATGTCTTGAGTTCCTCTGTCCTCTGTCCATTTGAAATGTTTTACATTCTTCAAGCTCCTATAAAATAGAAAACATCTTATAGTCGAACTAAATCATCCCAATGCCATGATCCTCCCATTCAACTTCTAGGCCTCACTAATGTTTTTTGGTGCTTTCATATCGATGATGACTTGTATCTTTTTAGGGTTCACCTCGATACCCTATTCAAAAATCATGAATACTAAGAATTTGTCTGCCTTAACTCCAAAGGTGCATTTTTTTTGGGATTTACCTTTATGTCATATCTGCTAAAAATAGTAAAAACTTTCTATAGATCGTCTACATGAGATTCATCAGTTTTGCTTTTTACAATAATATTATCAACATAAACTTCTACATTATTACCAATTTGATCTCAGAACATATAATTCATCAACCTTTAGTATGTGGCACCTGCATTCTTGAGACCGAAGATCATTTTGGTGTAGCAATAAGTGCCCTGATATGTTACAAAGGCAATTTTCTCTTTGTCGTCAGGGTGCATCAGTATCTGGTGATATCCCTGAGCTACATTTAGATTGTTTTACCTAGAAAAGCAATTAGTTGAGTCTACCAATTGATTGATATTTGGTAGTGGGTAGCTATTTTTTGGATATGCTTTGTTCAAATCAATAAAGTCGATGCACATCCTTCGTTTGCCATTTGGTGTCATGACCATCAAAATATTTGTCATCCAATCAAGATATTTTATTTCTCTAATGATACCTGCATTTTAAAGTTTAGCTACTTTCTCTCTCGTGGCTTTCTATCTTTATGGGGTGAAACACCTTTTTTTTTGTTTGACAAGTTTTGCCATGAAGTCCATGTTTAGCTTATGGCACGTCACCGAAGGATGGATTCTTGGTATCTCTTCTAGCTTGGATGCAAATGTCTCCATGTTCTCCAGAATGACTTGGGTTAGCCTTTCGGTTGCTAGCTAAATCACATCTACATAATACTTAATCACCTTATCAGCTGAAATCTTAAGTTTAGTTAACTTACCAAATGGTTTCGTTCTCTTTTGCTATTCAGGGTCTATTGGCTCAGTTTTTAGTGTTTTTCACTTTATTGCAAGGCTATGTGGTTACATTCATTTGCATTGGTTCCTCTTACTATGATGACTCATTTAGGTGTTTTATTTTCATGGTGCGACATCTTATACTCTCTACTACACCCATTTCGAAAAGATAAGGCCTTCCCAGAATTCTATTACAAAGAAACTCTTCATTGATGACATGGAACAAAGTTCTTACTGTAGACGTCAATATAGATCTTTGATCCATCATTTCTACTATTAAGTGAGTTGTTCAAATGCATTGTAATTGTTTTTCGCCTAACCCTTTAAGTGGTTTGCCTGTTCTTCTGAGGTGCATCAGCGTTCCTCTCATCGCTTTATAAGCATATTTCGTAATTGCATTAGTCTTGCTTCCTCTATCAACCAATAATCTTTTAACAAGATATTCATTTAGGACACCTTCTACAACTAAGGCATCATTATGAGAGGCATCAATGTGTCCTTCATCTTCTGAGTTAAATGTGACTATTAGGAGGTTTTGATGAGCACTGACGAGAAAAATCTCTGAATGTGACCATTTTTTGTTTAATGTGTTAAGTTGGTCTTTGTCCATGACCATATTGATCATGCCTACTATTCTTTTGTTAGGACATTCTTTTGTTTTTGGCTTTTGATTCTCCTCTCTAGGTCTCTTCCCTTTAGTGTCTTTAAAAACTTTCTAAGTGCTTTGGTCTATATGATTCTTTTGACTTCTTTCTTCAAGTCGCCTTACTGCTTTGTGTCATGTCCATGATCTTCATAGAATTTGTAAAATAAGTTTTTATCCCTTTTGGTAGCTCTATCAGGGTTTTGAGGGTATTATAAGTCAATACCATTTTATTTAATCCAGAGCAAAATATTACCTCGGGTGTCATTTAATGGTATGAATTATGTGTTTACACTGCTCTTCACTCAGGTAGGGGAAAGGATATAATTCTACATGATTTGATAGTGGGAACCGTATGTTCTTCCTTCTTGAGTCCTTTTTGAGCTCCACCATTCTCCATTTTTCCTTTCCTCTCTTTTTCCTTCATCGACTTCGATGTATCTCTGAGCTATGGCTATTAGCTCAGAGTACAAGTCAATGGTATTTATGTGGAGCTTATCCTTCAACCTGTCGAACGTAGTTTCACTTCTCATGGCTTCCACGACTGTTTTGACATTGATTGTCTCGATCTCTATAGCTTCTTTGTTGAACCTATCGATTTAGGTGTTCACCTTCTTTTTTCCTGCAATATCTCAAAGAACTTGTTTTCCTCTTGTGAGGGACGTTAGTGGTAAATCTTGAGAGAAAAGCATGTTTAACTCTTTGAAAGAATGAGTACAGGTAGGAGGTAATTAAAGGTACCACTTTTGTGTTGTTTCAGTGAGGGCAGTAAAGAAAACCTTACAGAGTATGGCATGAGAAACATCATTGAGCAACATGGTGGTTCGAAAGGTTGACAAATATGTATGTGGATCTCCCATTCCATTGTACATTTATAATGTTGGAAGTTTCCATTTGTGAGAGAACTTCTCCTCAATGATCTCCCATGCTAAAGGCGAAGCTTCGAAGTGTTTTTTAACAGACACTGACTTGGCTTTTGAGTGCACTATTTGAGAATCGACTTCATTATCGATGGTAGTGTCAATCACCTTTTTGCCAAATCTAATTGTGACCTCATCCCTGTTCGTCGACTGTATGGTTTTGGAGCCTTGGGAATCCAATAATAGAAGTTATGGTTCTCCATTATGTTCTTCGGGATTTTCCTTGGGTTATTGTGTGTTAAGAGCTACTAAGTTTGCACTCAAAGCCCTAAACATCTGTTGATTAAAATTCTCTATGGCGACTTGCATAGTTCTTGCTAAAGTTTCCTAAAACTGCATTAATACTTCATTTGTTGTCGTTGTTGCATCAGTGACATTAATGCGCATAATGTTTGCTGGTGTTGTGCCTAAAGAGGCATTTTCTTCCTTATGAGCAGGAAGAGTGGGAGTAAGATTGTTTCTAATATGACGGGCCATTACTCACTTTGGATCAAAGGTAAGGGTTTTATTTTTACAAGAGATATGTGTTTAAAGACATAAAGGTAAAAGCTTTAAAAAAAAATAATCAATGAAATAGTAGGAAAAATTTTTTGATTTTCCACAAACGACGCCAACTGGATATGTGTTTAAAGACATAAAGTTAAAAGCTTTTTTAAAAAAAAATAATCAATGAAATAGTAGGAAAAATTTTTTGATTTTCCACAAACGATGCCAACTGATGGTCATTTGATAGCAAAAGAGGGCAAATGACATACCAAAGGGTAAACAAACATAAGCTTAGGAGGTTGTGCCCTCCACAACCACTCCAATACTTAAATTAATATGAGAGCTTTGAGAACTTAAGAGGTTAAAGAACTTGAGAATAAGAGTAGATAATAGAAAATCCTAGCTAAAACATATGTTTGTTGTAGAGAAGACAATTATTTATACCCTTATGGTTTTTAGACTCTTCACAAATATGCCAAAAATAGTATCCATTGGGTTTGTCTTTACCCTTCCATGTATCTCGAAAAAATATATACTGTGTAACCGTCATTCATCATCCAAACATTGTAGGTGTAACCGCCCTTCGCCAGTCTTTATCTGCTAATGATTTTTTTTAATATTGAATAGTGTTCAGTTACACAATGTTCAATCTTTCAACAGCGAACACCTATCATTTTGAAGACACGTACTCCTGCTAGTGGTGTTCGATTAGACAAATGTTATCAATTATGAATAACAATAGTCTGTAATTTTATATGTTTGGAACAGATAGTTGGTTTCATTTTGTAATTTTCAATTTCTGATTAAGACTAAACAGTTTTGGATCCGAATTCTACTAACCTTTATGTAAAATCATGAGTTTGGGTGGAATTTATCTAAATAGTTTGTTTATTGTTTAAGTATTGCATGCGAGAAAAGAAAGGAAAGGCATGAGGCTATATAGTGATTTCTACATGCATGAATTGAGAAAATTAATGATGATTTTTAATGATGTGTATTAATTAAAGAAACAAACAAGCAAAAATAATAATTTATTAATGTCAATAAATTAATTTTGTTCTTCCATTTAGTATGTTGGAAACTTGTGGTAGACGTGGTTTCCGTGGTTCCAGTTTGATGTATGCTGAATACTATTCATATCATAGTTTTCTCTCATTTTTTTTTTTTTCATGACTTTAATACCATTAAATTAAAAATGATTTAATTTTCACCTTTTCATATTAGTGAATCGTCTTATCCAAATTTTTTTTAATTATTTTTATAAGCAATAGTTTTGAGCATAAAGAAAAAATAATAATCCAATCTATTTTCTTTTTTGTCAAGACAAAGATCGCCATTCCCTTCCTTAATTATATATAATTAAAAAAATATCTTAATAATATGAAATTGGATCAAGAGTCACATCAATCAAGCTATATATCTTTTTAGGCTTTGGAGTAGGATCTTGAATTTAAATCGATTATAAGCTTTTGTTTATGTCTTATTGTCTGCCAATGATGTTACGGAGCCATGTAGACCCCCTGATTAATTGATGCCTATGCCCATAAAACATGACAAAATGTTAATTATTACGAAGTCTAACGCTCGGCCAACCTTAATAGGCTAGATTTGGTTAACATTTGCTGGCCATGGTCAAGTTAGCTTCTATTATGGACTAGGACTCATCATTACGTGGGACTGCTGGGGAACCAGGTTGTACCCATAATATATTAATTCCGATTAACATTTGTGAGCAGGACTTTTGAACTCCAACGCTTACAGCATGTTTATCTAATTCTCGTTGGCGTTTGCAGTTGCTTGTGGACATGGTTGTGAGGCACTGTCCCGCATTTCAACACAATATTTCGTCACCATCATCTTTCGGCTGTGTCTTTTTAGGGACCATTTTCTTATGTCCTTGGGTATAGCATAAAATTTGTGCAGCAGCTTCTCCAAAAGAGTCGATATTTTTTATTGGCGCATTGCTTCTTTTAGTTCAACAACAGAGGAATGTCAAAACATACGTTTTTAACCGTTAATCATTTGATTACGGGTATTTTTTTCAAGATAAATCATATTATACCCAGTTGAATACTTTGATTATTGCTAAAAAAAAAAAAAAAGACTTACATATATCGGATGTATACGCCCAATTAATAACATAACTATATTTTTATTAAATGATTATATGAATATTTTTATTCTTAGACAGTTATGAATAATTATTTATACATCACTATATTATTGAATGAGTGTATAAAATTATAATTTAATATTGATATATTTTTTTTTCCAATCATAAGAGAAAGCTGAGACTGGCCAATTAGATCCACCATATCTTTGATTCTTGCAAAAAAAATAAAAATAAAAATGCCAGCTTCTTTTCAATAGAATTGTACAATCTTCTTTAAAAACGAAAAAACAAATCAAGATACTCAATGTTCCTGAAACTACACACCAAGAGTTCAAAAAAAAAAAAAATAATGTTGTCAGTCAATTTAATATTTTCACCAGAAAGGCAAGGCATATATGGTTCACATTCTTAATGAGTACAACTCTGCAATGTTTCCCTCATTCTTTAACATCCGGACAATCATATAAAATATATTTACTTAAATGAATTGTTCCTTTATTTCATTATTTTCTTGTTAGATTCAAAATGATACCAATAAAATTAAATATTACTAATAATGCATATTGGATTATAATTTCTGTATGTTTTTGCCTTCTTCTGGGTTAGTTGCACAAAGTTCCAAAAAATGAAAGCTTGCAGTTCACAAAGTTTCAATGGTTGCCAGTGACTGAAACTTTATTGACATTTTCCTTCCAATAATAAAATTGTAATTGTATGTGATGTGAACATGGTATTCTATAATTAACATGACTATTCAGCCAAATACAGTATTCAACATTTTTGTGCTTTCTTGTTGTTTGGAGAATGATATATAAACTTAATTACCTAAATTATGATAACTTGGAGTTGCATGTGAAAGCTCTAGTTAGCATGTGTGGACTTGAATATGCTTCTTATTTTTTACTCTAAGAAAAGGGAAGAGGAAAATTGTGAATTAGACAATTTGATCATTTACTAAAACCTTTTAGCGTGAATTGAATCAAAACAGCTCAAAAAAAAAAATTTTGATATTTGATTGTAATATGATATGGTTGAAAGTTCAAAACTGAAATATTAAAAAAAAAAATCGATGAATTAGATTCAACTAATTTAACTAAAATTATGTCATTTTGTGGTAAAATTTTTTAAAATTATACTCTTTTACTTAAAAAATTAAAATTTAAAAATATCTTTCATTATTATGTTACATTATATTATATTCTTTTTTCTGTTTTTTAACAATTTTGAATTTTTTGAAAAATAATATGTTATTTAAACTAAAACTGCTAAAACTGAAAACAAATCCACTAATATAACTGAAAATTAATAAACTTATTATTTTTTAAAATGATACGTAATGATATATTTTGGTAAAAGATTGTGAGATAAATGAATTACATTCTAATTATCAAACTTTAAATATGTCAATAAAGTACTTGCTATTTCGAATTTGGTCAAAATTTTAGCATTATCATTGTTATGAAGTTTGTATATAAAATTATAAAAGAAATTACCAGGTTGATATTTTAATTTTCTTAAACTATGTTATTATTTTTAAATACTAAATAAAGATTTTATATTAACATTAGATAACATTACTTTACCATTAGATTATGACACAAGTTAAACAATGTACTTGTTAGGAACGAGATATGTGAAAAGGAGTAAGTTGGGCGATGGGGGGAACATCTGAAAGGTGAAGCACAAAAAAAATTTTTAGGTTGAAGGACACGATTTTGGCAATTATGCAAAAAAGTTGTGACTGATGGAGGGCCTCGATGGAGGAATATGCCACCGGCTACTAACACTATGTTTGGCAAAATTCTATAGGGAGAAGGAAAATAAGGAAGGAAAATAAATTTTATTTTCCCTCCTTATTTTCCTCTCTCATGTTTGGATAAAAAGGAGGGGAAGGAAAATAAGGAAGGAATTCTCTTGTTTGGATAACCAAATATGGGAGGAAAGGAGTGAAAATATATTATACATTTCCAATTATGCCCTTTAGTAAACAAAACAATGGAATATATAATTATATTGTATAATAATAAAAAATAATTATTTTATAATTTCATTGATTTTATATGAAATTGAAATTTATATAATGATAAATATAATGTTAATACAAACAAATTAAAAAATTATTATTATATGTGAAATGTT
>CATIWR010639454.1:0-24769 GCA_949677035.1 Omphalea diandra | reverse complement strand
CACAATTATACACTATTTCTATATATATATATATATATAGATATATATATATATATATATATATATATATATATATATATATATATATATATATATATATATATATATTGAAACCCAATACCAATAATTTGAAATCAATGGTGCTCAATTTGATTGACACATAATGGAGAAGGAAAAAAAAACACACAAAGAAGTAGATAGATGGAAGATAGAACTTGAAGAAAATATTTTAGAAAAACAACAATAAGGAAGAAACGAAACAAAAAAAACAAATGACAAATAAAAGATATGTAACTCGATTCTAGAGCCAAGCTCTGATGCCAACTGATAAAGAACCTGCTAAGAGACCCACCCTAAGAATTCTTTATATGATTATGAACTTTACTGATTTAAAATCATGATCTTATTATTGAAGAATGAGGTTTTGCTCTAAGCGACGAAGGAAAGGGTTTTAGGGTGGTTGAATCCTCCTCTATCTGATAGTTAGTGAAACCAGTGATTTCACTTTTTTTTTATGCTACGAACAATAGCCCTAGTTATCGTCAACATATATATATATATATATATATATATATATATATATATCACACATTTTATCGATGACCCAAACCTGGATTAGAACATAAATAGTTGTTTCCACAACAGGGCAACACTTCCAGTTAATTTTAGCCATGGTAAATTTTACCAATAATACTAAATTTGTATGGCAAGGTTGTGACGATATTGTAAGTGACCTAATATGATAAGATTGGAAGGGAAAATTCTATTCTCATGGCAGGGCAACCTTTGTGTGTAGTGAAATAGGGGGAAGGGGGGCTTTTCCTCACTTCCTGCAGCTCTAATTAGTTGCAGCCATTATGGGGGGAGGTGTTTTTTCTTGTTCAATATATGAGCCTCCACTTACTTTAGATTTGAGTTAATTTTGCCTCTTGTCCCTGAACTTGTTGCACACGTACTCTGTTAAGGCCCTGTTTGTTTCATGCAAAATATTTATTGGGACATATTTATTTAATCTAAGCAAAGGGCAAGGCTTTGGCCTCATAGAGCTTTTATGATCAATTATGAAGCTAAACCTTCTATCTCTCTGCATGTGTTTGTATGTGTGTTTTGAGGTTGTGATGATATTTTTAAGGAACACATGTTGTCTGTGACTGGAGAGTTTGAGCTTCTTATTTTGCTTCATCAAGATTTCAATATTTGAATCTCCATTTTCATCTTCTTTGGGCATGTTTGGCATTGTTATTGCTTTATCTATTACTTCCACTATTGTCGCTGCTATTTATACAAAAGTCGTAATGATTTTTTATTTTTTCTAAAAGAGTAATGCTAAGCCCAATGATGAAAATCACTGAATCAAATCCCTAAAATGCAAAGGGAATCACATAATGTAAAGGATAAAAGACCTTAAAAAGCCCAAGAGAAGTCCAAAGACCGAGCCCAAACCCAAGCCAAGTCTAAGGTTGTAAGCCAAGTTTAGTGGGTTGTACAGCCCATCAAACAACACTATACAACCCTCAATTCAAGGTTATACAACCTTCCAAAAACCTTAGTCTAGAGAAACTTCTAAAACTGGTCCCCCCCCCCTCCCCCCTTAAACCCTAAAGCTATACAGCCTGATACAATGATGTACAACTTGTTCTTGGTTGTACAGCCCAAATGCAAACCCTAATTCTAATACAACACTCTCCTGCTCTATGATTGGTTATGTCCATGGTGTAACCAGAACCATTTTTGGCATTGTGCATCTATCCAACACCTATAAATACCCCTTATTTTGAAGAGAGGGGAGGCTTTTGGATAGCCTAACCAAACTCTTCCAAAATCAATTGTCCTATACTCCCTAACACATAAAACCTAAACTCTAACCTCTTTCCACTCTTTCCAAGGTAAAACTAGACCTTTTCAATTTTTGTTTGTGCATTCCTTAATCCTGTGCTTCTGAGGGCAAAGGTATCATTGAAACATCTCTAATATACCTTTTTCCCTTCTTCTTCTTTCCTTTTTTTTATTTTTCTTTTTCTTTGAAACCCATGAAACAAGGGTTGAACAACCTTCTATGTAGGTTGTACAACCCTATAACTGGGTTGTATAGACCTTCTTTATGGCTTTATAACCCAATTTTCCTACAAACCTAGTAAAAAACTATTTTTTAGTCGCTTCAAATTTCCTTCTTTTCAAAGTATTTTTAGGATTTTTAATGACTCCAGTGATAGAATAAGGTGAGGCTTCATGGCCTGGGATACCTATTGACTCTAAAATGGAGTTTTGATTAGCTTGCAAAATGTTTTTTTTTTTACTTTTCTTACTTGAAATGCTTATGTGTTTTTATTGTTCCTTTGCATATTATGTTAAGTTTTGCTTCTATTTTAACATCTTGAGGTGATAACCAAGAGAGGAACTTAAGTCTCCCTTAACCTTAGTATTTCCTAGTTCGTTGATACATTGACTGGATGTTATGTGTTTTTTATTTCTTTTGAGTTCCAAGTTCTTTTTTTTTTTTTTTTGTTCTACTTTTGACACCTTGGGGTAATGATCAAGAGAGGATCTCAAGTTGTCCTTGACCTTGATATCCCTCTTTGTGTTAGAGTGCATAATGTCATGTGAATAATATTTTTCTAGTCCTTTGATCCCTTGGATTGTTGTGGGAATTCTAACTGTTCCTATGTTAAGTTATGCCTTAGATTTTTTAGCTTCTTATGACCCTAAAACCTCACTTAGATGAATCTTTCTTTTAAGCTATTCAATATCCTTCAAATTTTTAGCATGTGTGTGTGTTTGTTCATTTCCTTCATACCATTCACGATTCATGCACTTGTGTATGTGTGTCAAAAGCTGTAAATTATGGTTTGTGATAATTGAATGTGTTATCTTAGACTTAGATACATGCTGGTATGGTGATCATTATAGACCTTGCTTTCCTTTCTTTGTTTACTTTAGTTTCCTTTGCTTATTTAATTTCATATGATTCATTGCTAACTTGATTCTTCTTTTGGGTGTAGGTGTGAGTACTTGGGATTAGACCATGGGCTTGGGCTCAGCTATATCCCCCTCTTATGAATGTTATATGTGAATGAATGATGCATGTTTACCATATACCATGAATGCATGATCCCCCTCCCCTCTTATGGATGTTATATGTGAATGGATGATGCATGTTTACCCTATACCATGAGTACATAACCCCTCTCCCTTTAGTTTGATGACTTGGTTTGTCTAAATGATTGTGCTTAGATATATGTTTAAGGGCAGTAATTAAACTAATCAATGTTGGCCCTTAAGCACCAAGAAGGGGGGGGAGGGGGAGTGAATTGGTAGGAAACTAAAAAATTTTAAGGGAAGGTGAGGTGTTTAAGGAGTGGAGAAAAAGTACAAATAATAAATATAAGATATTTATAATTGTTCTAGTGTTAACAAACCCTACATCCACTTCCCAATTCTTCACAATTGGGTATTTCACTCAACTTAAAAATGGTGTTTCCAAGCTCACATCAAATTTGTATAATGTGTTTTTATGGCTTACACATAACCCTACAATTTGTGTTTCAAGGCTCACACAAAATCTCACTCAAGTGTTTTGCACAGGCTCACATGTTAACCTATTATAAGAGTTTTTATAGCTAGAGTAACTCTCAACCCAGTTACAATGGTGTTTAATGCTTACACCAAACAACAAGAACACACAATCAAAGAATAAGAAGTTGTGAAGCAAATTTGAAAGAGTTTGGCTATAATTAATGAAATTCTCTTGCATTTATGTTTGTTTGGTGGAGTATTTATAGGCAATAACCATCAAAGAGACATTACTAATAAATTATGCCTAAATCTCTAAGGCAAGCTAGGTAGATTTTGCATTAAATGTCTGTCAGACATAAGTCGTAGTCATGGCTGGCATTTTGTGGTTGCCATTTTCCAATTTGCATTGGAAAGACTGAAATTATAGTAGAAAACCTCATTTTGTATCTAACAGCTAGTTCACATGTTCTTATGCCATTAGTGCTTAAAGAAATAGTCATTGTGTTTAACTAACCAACCAAAAGTCGCGGTCGTGATTAAGATCCTTTTTGGGTGCGATAGGGACTGCAAACCCTTCTATTTGGTGAGGAGAAAACACTTTCTTGGTTCTCTATCATGATAGGTCCTTCACTCTAGCAAATTTTGATATTCTAATAGTTTCCTTGGACACTTGGCATGTTATGGTTGTAAACTCAGTTACCTCTTTTAAGCTATAAAATTTTTGATCGTAACCTTGAATGAGAACACCATTGTGAATCTCTCTGTGTATTATTTAAGTCTCTCTCGATTGGATCGTGGTTGTGATTTCCTTTGCAAATTCATCTGACCCAAGTTCATCCATCCTTGTTGCAAGGTTGCAATCACAAATTAGAGGATCCTGATCACGAATTTAGATGTCTTGCTTAAAGTTAGAGATTTAGACTTTCATCCAACTTCTAATGAAAACCTAACTTAAAAACTATAAAAAAAACACTTAAACAAGACTTTAGTACCTATCAATCTTCATTGTCAAGATTAAAAGAGGCCTTTGACTTAGGTTTGACTAACCTAGTCTAACAATCTCCTCCTTTTTTTATTTTGACAACTTAGATTGATATTACTCAAGGAAAATGAATTGCATGAGTGTGAAGTTGAGATCATTAATGATTGTAAATAGAAAAACTTGCTGATCAAATAAGTTTGTCAAAAATTTATAAGTTTGAATTAGACTGCTTCTATTGCTCCCCCTTAACTTATACTCCCTCATGATATATCATGTACATTCTTTTACTACTATTTCTTTCCCCTTTGGTAAGATAAAAAAGAGAGTAAAGTTTAAACATTGAAGTGAAGGTGCATGGGTGTCAAATGTATGAAGCATAAATTGAGATCGAATAATCACATAGAATAACTAAGTATATGAAACATGTATAGAGCAATCACACAAGATGAGAAGCAACAATTGCAAAGAAAAACAATACTTTTATTTATTAAGAATTGTGGGATCACATTCTTACAAGAACACAAAGAAACAAAAGAAAACACTAAAAGATAAAGGAAAAAAAACTAGAATATTGGAGAACTATCATCGTCTCCAAAGTCATCAATTTCTTCATTTGCTCCTCCACTTTGAGCTTCCTCAACTTCTTGATCATCCTCTTCTTCAAGAGTGTTTTCCCAGTTCTCAAAATCAGGGAGGTGACAAGGAGTAGCACCCACTTTTTTTCGAAGATCCACCAAATCATTGTAGAGGTGGGAATAGAAGAAATCTTCTTTTGATCTTCCTCATGACCTTGTCTAGTTTCTTGTTGATTAAGGAGAGAGAGATAGCAAAGGATTTGGTTTTAGGCTTGGGTTGGAGAGGTAGAATGGATTGAGCACCCTCTTCAATGACTAGCCTCTTCTTTTTTAAGGCTTAAGAAATTTTTAGCTTTTTATCCTTAAATGAACCCAAGGTGTGTGTATAAGAATTAGGGTGTATGGCCTTGGCATTGATAAGGTAAGCAAGTCTAGAAAATTATGGGATGGCAAGTACTTTTCGGTGAGGGATTTTTTATTTTCCTCATTGAATGCACCTACACAATGATATATAGTAGTTACATGAGAGGGTAAAACAAATTTGACTTTTTGGCTTAGTACTCATGTGAATCAATTGATCCACAAGGTATCGGTCAGTTTGGATAGGTTTATTCTTGGTAAAGCAGAAGAGAAAGGCTAGGTTTTTTTTAGAAACCTTCTTGTCACCATCATCTCTTGCATTAATAGAGAAGGTGATGATATGATGAAAAAGCTAGTTGAGAAGGGTTCGAATATATTTGGCTAGGGAGGTTTTTGGGTCGTGTTTGATCTCGATAAAAATTTCAGACCAAAAATAAGAGTATATGATATCAAGTGCAGAGATGATGAAAGGAATGTCATCCCCCACTTGAAGGTTGAAGAGATTAGAGAGTTGTTCAAAAGTAATAAAAAAAAAATAGATCCCCAAAAGCCTTGAATATCAACTCATACTGACATGTTCGTGATTTTGCTCTTCGACTCAAGGTCACTGTGCATATGAATTCCCACACTATTTCTTAATAACTGGGTTTGTCTCGGAAGATGAACTCATTCCAGCCCAAGTTAGAGAGGTAGGCATGGATTTCATCCTTAATTCTAAGTGATTCAAGGAGAAAGGTTGAAGGAATCTTATTTGCTTGGATGATTTTTGAAGAATTGGCTTTGTAACAGTCCTTTTCTTCCTTGGTAATCTCTTTCATCATGTGAAGGGTAGTAGGACTAGAGGGTTGGGCTATGCCCTTCCCTTTTTCTACTCTATAAGCTTTCTTAGGAGCCATTGGAGATAAAAGAGGATTTGAAGAAGGCTTAAGGTGTAGAAATGAAGAGAGATGAAGTAATCTTACAAATGTGAGTTAGAACACTATTACAATGGTTTAAATAGGCCAAGAAAAGGTGTAAAAATAGTAACAAATGGTTGAATTTGCATTTAATAAGGGGGTGTTATTGGTTGAAAGTCAAATTAGTTAATGTTTGGCAGTTACTCAAATTTGCAACCGTGAACTACAAGTCGCGATTGCTAATTACAAAATATATGAGTAATGGATAAAAAATCCTCAAAAACTAATAGAGTCAATGGTTAAAACTTTTGAATTTTGAAATAATTCACGGTGGAGAATGAAAATAGTGATCGCAAAATGATGGGTGACAGACAAATTGACAAGTACCTATAAATCACGATAGTGAAACAAAAAGTAGCGACCTCGAATTACAAGACAAGAAAAGTAAACATGAAAAGATAAGATTTGATCATCAAAGTTGTGATCCATCTAATATATTGATGCTTAATCAATGCAAATTGTTATAGAAAATCACAATTGCATAAAGAGTTAAGACATCCAATGAAGTATACTACACATTCATCAAATATAATAAACAATCATTCAAAATAATACACCAAATATAGATTATTTAAAAAATCCAATTTTCACTTCAGGGAGCTTCCATCAAGCATTCCCAACTATCTCTTAATGAAGTTTATCCTTTCTTCATTGAGAAGTTTAGTGAAAATATCCATAATTCAATGGTTAATGTCTATAAATTCCAACACTACATCACCATTTTAGATATGATCTCTAAGAAAATGATGTCTAATGTCTATATGTTTGCTCCTAGAGTGTGGGATGGGATTCTTTGAAAGATTTATTAAATTAGTGTTGTCAGATTTAATGGGAATATGATCAATAACTTTGCCATAATCCTTTAATTATTGTTTCATCTAAAAAACTTGGTGCAACAATAACCTACAGCTACATATTCTGCTTTGATGGTGGATAAGGCAACCGAAACTTGCTTCTTACTAAACCAAGACACTAAGCATTCTCCTATGAATTGGCAAATTCCATAAGTGTTTTTTCTATCTAAAAGACTACCAGTATAATCCACATTTGAATAACCTATAAGGCTAAATGATGAATCTCTAAGAAACCATATACCTAAATGCAATATGCCATGTAATATTTAAAAATCCTTTTAACTATATTAAAATTTGATTCTTTAGGGCAAGATTGAAATCTGGCACACATGCATACACTAAACATGATATCGGGTCTAAAAGCAGTAAGATAGAGTAGAGAACCAATCATACCTCGATATCTCTTCTCATCAATGGGCTAACTTGATTCATCCTTAGCTAGTTTGATGGTAGCACTCATTGGTGTCTTTGCTACTTTGTATCCTTCCATGTCTAAATTTCTTAAGTATATCCTTTGTGTACTTGGCTTGGTTAATGAAAATCCCTTCTTTGATTTGCTTGATTTGTAAGCCAAGGAAGAATTTAAGCTCTCCCATCATGCTCATCTCAAATTTCCTAGTCATACACTTAGCAAAATCCTTATAAAGAGATTCATTAGTAGCACCAAATATGATATCATCAACATATATTAGCACAATGAGTGTATCATGATTGTGTCTTTTAACAAACAAGGTTGTGTCAACCTTCCCTTTATCAAAATCATTTTGTAAAAGAAATGAACTAAGCCTTTCGTACCAAGCTTTTGGAGCTTATTTCAAATCATACAAGGCTCTATTCAATTTGAAAACATGATTTGGAAAGATATGAGATTTAAAACTAAGAGTTTGTTCAACATAAACTTCCTCCTCAATGACACCATTTAAAAAAGCACTTTTAACATCCATTTGGAAAAGTTTGAAATTGATGTGACATGCATATGTTAAAAGAATCCTAATGGCCTCTAATCTTCCTACAGGGGCATAGGTTTCATCATAGTCAAGCTTTCTTCTTAGTTGTATCCCTTAGCAACCAATCTAGCCTAGTTTCTAGTGATGAACCCTTTCTCATCTAACTTATTCCTAAACACCTATTTGCATCCTACAATAGGTTGTTCCTTAGGCCTAGGAATAAGTTTTCATACATTATTTCTCTCTAATTGGTTGAGTTTCTCTTACATGGCAATTCCCTAACTCTCATCATCAAGAGCCTGATCAATAGTTTTTGGCTCAAATTGAGAAACAAATGCAAGATTATTATCGAAAGAATTAAGTTGAGATCTAATACTTACACCTTTGGATGTATCACCAATGATTAGGTCCTTTGGGTGATGCTTGGAGAATCTCCAATCCTTGGGAAGATCTTGATTTGGGGTTTCCACTTATTGATGTTGAGGTTATTTTTCTTCTCTTGATGATTTTATTTCATCATGGTCTTTATCCATCTTTCTTGAGGTTAACTCTAATTCTAATTTCTCAAAATCACCTATAAGATTATCAATAAGAGAACCTTACTCAATATCATGTTTACTAAACTCATCAAACACAATATTCATAGACTCTTTAATAATCATAAAACTCTTATTAAAAACTCTATAGGCTTTACTAGAAGTGGAATATCCTAGGAAAATACCTTCATTTGTTTTTGAATCAAAATTTTCAAGATTATCCTTAGTATTTAGGACATAGCACTTACATCCAAATACTCTTAGGTATGACAACTTAGGCTTTATACCATTCCAAAGCTCATAAGAAGTTTTATTAAGAATGAGTCTTTTGAAAACATGATTTGCAATGTAACACGAGGGATTAATAGCTTCAGCCTAAAAGTAATTAGGTAATGAATGCTTATTAAGCATAGTTCTAGCCATGTCTACTAGTGTCCTATTTTTCTCTCTAAAACATCATTTTTTGTGGTATTTTAGGAGTTGAAAAGTTATGAAAAATCCCATTCTCTAAGCAATAAGATTCAAAAGATTCATTTTGAAATTCTTTTCCATGGTCACTTCTCATAGAAGAGATGAAGTAACCTTTTTCATTTTGAACTCTTTTTGTGAAACTTTTAAAGCATCAAATGTGTCATGCTCATGAGCTAGAAAGGATAACTAAGTAAACCTAGAGTAATCATCAATCAGGATAAGAGCATAATATTTCCCACCTAAACTAGCACTCTTAGCAGGTCCTATCAAGTCCATATGGATAAGTTGAAGAGATCTAGATGTGCTTACAACATTTTTTTCTTTGAAAGAGGATTGATGCTGCTTTCCTATTTAGCATGGTCCAAATGTCGTGTCTTTAGAGAACTTTAGCTTAGAAATTCTTTCCACTAGCTTTCCTTTTGATAAGCTTTGTAGGAGCTCCATGCTAACATGTCTAAGTCTTTTATGCCAAAGCCAAGATTCATTGCTAAGTGACACAAGCCACTTGAAAGATTAGTTAGCCAAATTGTCTAAGTCAATTAGGTAGGTATTGCCCTTCCTTTCAACCTTGAAGACTACCTTTTTATCTACCAAAGTGGTAACTCAACATTCTCTAAGGTCAAAAGTGACTTTATTACCTTTATCACATAATTGACTTACACTAAGCAAATTATGTTGTAAACCATCTACGAGTAAAACATCATCAATGAGAGAAACAACCATTCATATCAATAGTTCCAATGCCAATTACCTTACCTTTGGTATTGTTTCTAAAAGTGACATTACCACCTTCCTTTCCTTTTAGGGCCATGAATAGCATCTTATTGTCCGTTATGTGTGCTTTAAGCATCCACTATCCACATGCCAATCATTCACTTCATTGGTGGCTGTCAAATAATCCTGCATAACACAAATAAATCATTTTTGGTTTGGTGCCCAAGCATACTTAGGTCCTAGGGGGTTACGCCTAGAAGATCCTTCAATTTGAGGTGAGCCTTCCTAATGTAACAATGAATGTTAATGCGACCAAACTTTATGCCATAGTGACATTAGAGTTTAGACTTATGAATCTTCCTTATATACATGACTTTGGTATGAGTAGGGGTATTTCTCATGCCATGATGATGTGAATGTGAGCATGAGCATAAATAGATTGGTGTAAAAGTGAATTTTCTATGTGTGTTGGGGTAAGCATGCTTTTTAGTGTAAATATATGCATGGTTAGCCTTCTTAAGGATAGGCTTTTAGCCTTGATGTGCCTTCCCTTTGCCCTTGGGCAATGGTGACTTAGTGCTTTAAGCACTTTTCCTACTAACTACCTCATTACTAGATGTTTGAGGTGTTGAGGCTCTAATAAAGGTTGTGAGTGTAGATGAAGATGAAGAGGCTCCATTGAATGCTAGACCATGTCTAACTAAAGGAGGTCTTTGAGATACAATAAGTGTGTCGAAAGCTTCATTTCCCTTGTGAAACTTAGATATGGAATTTCTAAGCTCTATAACTTCACTCTTTAAAGAATCATTCTCTTTTCGCAAGTAGTTTAGAGAAAAAGATGATTTAGAAAGGCTCTCAACAGATTTCCTGAGTTCTTTATTAGAAGTCCTCAATTTACTTATAAGATTGTTTAAGGATTTAAATTCATCCTCTAGTTTGGAGCATTTTTTTCTCGTAAGATTTCATTTGTGACTTGTATTTGTCTCATTTCAAAGTGAGAGCTTCTAAAAGCTCATCATCTACATCATCTACCTCGTCAAATTCTTCATAAGAATGGGGTGAAGAGCTTACCTCATTTGAAGAATCATCATGTGCCATGAAGCATAATTTTACAAATTCCTCCTTATCATCCTTTTCACTTGAGCTATCATTCCAAGTTGCTTTGAAGCTCTTCCTTTTCTCCTTTCTTCTTGTTCTTTAGTTTGGGGTAGTCATACTTGATATGGCCTTATTTGCCATATTCATAACATGTAACTCCACCCAATCTTTCCTTAAGGTTTGAAGTTGCTTTCTTAAAGTTTCTTCTCTCTTTTCTTCTCCTTATCAGCTCCTTTGTTCTTTTTGAAAGCATAACAAACTCCTCCTACTCTTTGTCACTATCTTCCTCACTAAAAACAACCTCTGGTTCATTTTCTTTTGATGAAGATTTGAGAGCCAAGGTCTTCTTTTCAGGTTTTTTTTATTTATATCCTTGTCCTCTCATCTTCTTCCTTTCTTCATCCTTCTTCAAGGCTAGCTCATGAGTTAGAAGGTTGCCTATGAGAACATCGGTTTACACCTTTCTAATCTCCAAATTTGACTCTTGGATGTTGCAAACCTTGGTACCAAACTTCTCAAGAGGTAAAGATTTAAGAATTTTTTAGTTTACCTTATGATTGGTGAGAATCCTTCAAAATTTCTTCATGTTAGTGACAATCGAAAGGAGCTTATTCGTTATATCCATGATGTTTTCATTCTCTTTCATCATAAACATCTCCTATTCAGTTACATACGTTTCTAGCCTACTGGACTCTACCAAAGTAGTGCCTTCATTCTAGTTTTCCAAGGCCTTCCAAATCCTATGAGCTATGAGGCAATGTTGGACCCTTCCTATTTCTTCTCTTGATAGAGAACTAAGAAGGATTGTCATAGCTCTATTGTTCTTTCCATTGGATCTCTTATAAGCTTCAACCCATTCTTCTCTTGGGATCAATTCTTCACTTTCATCCACCACCTTAGTAGGGGGCTTCCACTCTTTAGACACGATGTCCCAAAGATCTACCACATCGCTATCTAAGTAAATTTTCATCCTATACTTCCAATGAGTGTAGTAAGATCCATCGAAATATGGCTTTAGATGGGTATGGATTCCTTCTTATGACATTATCTTTTCTCACATAATTAAGCCTTAAAATGAGACGAAGCTCTGATACCACTTATTAGCCCTAGTGCACTAAGAATGGGGGTTGAATTGGTGGGAGATTAAAAAAATTTGAAGGGAAGGTGAAGAGTTTAGAGAATTGAGAAAGGGTAAACAGAAAGAACACAAGGTATTTATAGTGGTTTAGGTGTTAACAAACCCTACGTCCACTCCATTATTCTTCATAATTGGGTATTTGACTCAACTTAAAATGGTGTTTCCAAGCTCACACCAAACTTGTACAATGTGTTTTATGGCTCACACACAAACCTTACAATTTGTGTTTTAAGGCTCATAAAAAACCTCACTCAAGTGTTTTACGCAGGCTCACACTTTAACTTATTATAAGAGTTTTGATAGCTAGGCTAACTCTCAACCTAAATACAATGGTGTTTAATGCTTACACCAAACAACAATAACTCACAATCAAAGAATAAGAAGTTGTGAAGCAAATTAGCAAGAGTTTAGCTATAATAAATGAAATTCTTTTACATTCATGTATGTTTGGTGGAGTATTTATAGGCAACAACCATCAAAGAGATGTGACTAACAAACTATGTCTAAATCTCTAAGGTAAGCTAGGTGGATTTTGCATTAAATGCCTGTCAGACTGAAGCTGCAGTCGTGACTGGCATTTCATAATCACGAATGTCTAGTTTGCACTGGGATGATGAAAATCGAGGTAGAGAACACTATTTTGTGTCTAACAGCTAGTCCATGTGTCCTTCTATCATTGGTACTCTAAGAAATATAGCCATTGTGTTTGACCAACCAACCAACCAAAAGTTGCGATCGCGATTAATATTCTTCTTGGGCGCGATAGGAACCGTGAATCCTTATGTTTAGTGAGATGAAAGCACTCTTTTGGGTCATAGTCACAACATATGCTTTGATATCTAATGGTTGCCTTCGACACTTGTCGTGAGATGGTTGCAGACTTGGTTCCCTCCTTTTAGTTCTGAAATTTGCGATTGCGACTATAGACGTGAACACCATTGAGAATCTCTATGTATGTCTTTCAAGTTTCCCTCAGCTGGATCATGGCTATGATTTCTTCCGCGAATTCTTCTGGCCTAAATTCATCCATCCTTGTTGCAATGTCATGGTCATGAATTAGAGGATCTTAACTGCAAATTTGGATGTCTTACTCAAAGTTAGAGATTTAGACTTCTATCTAACTTCCAATAAAAGCCTAACTTATAAATTGCAAAAATAACACTTAAATAAAATATTAGTTCCTATCCATCTTCATTCTCAAGATCAAAAGAGACCTTTGAATTAGGTTTGACCAACCTAGTTCAACAAGGATCATTAGATGAAATATTTAAAGGCGTTGTCAAGGCTATTACCGAAATAGATGATCGAAAAAAGGTAAATCTTATACAGAATGTTGATCTTAAGGTTCTGACTGATTGAGTGAAGGATAAAGAAGAAGAGAAGGCTAAGACAAAAGAAGGTCCAGTCAACCAACTAGATAAAGAGGACTTTTTTTATACTAATATTCTTATTTCTAGTCTCTTCGAGGACGATGATGTATTTTTTTTTCTAGGTTTAAGGCCATATGAATGATGAATTTGCTTACTAGTGTGATGTGTTTCCTAATGGTAGTGTGCATGGCATACATCATTTCATGAGCATTTTTAATAGTAATTTTATGCATACTACTGCATTTAACTTAGTATATAGGAAAATCCAAAAATCTTGCTTATTAATAGTGATGTCATACCAGAAGAGTGAAGGAAATTCAAACAACTACTTAAGAAAATACTATATGGTTTTTTCTTGGACGTACACAATAGGAAAATTATAGAACTCAAAATCTTGACCTACCCACACATGAGGCCAGTGAAATAGAAATTGTGAAGGATGAGACCCGAATAGGCCCAGTTAGTCAAGGAAGAAGTATCAAAGTAGTTGAATGCCATGTTCTTGGAGGTGGTGGACTACCCCAAATGGTTAGCCAATATAGTGCTAGTATCGAATAAGGATAGAAGAGTGAGGATGTGTGTCGATTACAAGGATATGAACAAAAAAAGGATGATTTTTCTTTACCATACATAGATGTGCTAGTTGACAGCACTGCAACTTGTGCCATGTATTCCTTCATAGACAAATTCTTCAGGTATAACTAGATTCTTATGCCTATTATGGATAAGGTGAAGATAACTTTTATCACATAGTGGGGGACGTATTGCTACAAAGTAATGCCTTTTGGGCTAAAGAATGCAGGGGAAACCTACCAACAAATAGCAACTGTCCTACTACATGACTTAATCCATAAAGAGGTGGAAGTGTATATGGATGAAATGATAGTGAAATCAGAGACCAGGGAAGGGCACTTTGAAGCTTTGGAAAAGTTTCTAAAGAGAGTTAATAAATACAATCTAAGGTTAAATCCTAAATAGTGTATGTTTGGGGCTACGTCTGGTAAGCTATTAGGACATGTAATTAGCGAGAAGGGAATCAAAGTGGATCCAAACAAGGTAAAGGCTATTCAAGAAGTGCCTACACCTTAGACAAAGAAGGAGGTACGAGGTTTCTTGGGTCATTTGTAGTATATCAACCAATTCATAGTAAGATTGACCCCTATTTGTGAACCCATTTTCAAGTTGATAAGGAAAAATCAATCGATGGAATGGAATCAGCAATGTCAAGAGGCCTTCGAAAAGATAAAAGAATATCTGACTAACCCATCAATGTTGAAATCACCAAGGCTCGAAAACCTTTAACTTTGTATCTGACAATGGAGGATAGTTTTGTAAATGCAATGTTGGCTCAAGTAAATGAAGCAAGGAGCGAGCACGCAGTATATTAACTTAGCAAGAAATTGTTGTCTTATGAAGAGAAGTACAATCAAGTGGAGAAGACATGTCTAGCACTGGTCTGAGCAATGAAAAGGCTGAAGCATTACTTTCAATCATACTCGATAGAGGTGATCTCAAAGCTAGACCCAGTTAGATACCTCCACAAGGCTCCCTCCCTAACAGAAAGAATAGTAAAGTGGTTATTCATGTTAACTGAATTTGATATTAAGTATGTAGCCAAGAAGGTGACCAAAGGACAGGCAGTATCAGAGTATTTGGCATAACAACCCCTTGAAGAAGAAAAGTCAAAGCCTCCCCAATTTTTAGATGACAGGTTAGGAGCAATTGAACCTCTAGGGTGGAGAGTTTACTTTGATGGAGTAGTAAACAAGAAAGGGCAGGCATAAGGGTAGTTATGATTTTTCCTGAAGGAGAACTCTTTCCTATAGCTAAAAAGTTTGACTACAAGGTGACTAATAATGTGGTTGAGTATGAAACTTGTGTGTTAGGGCTCAAACTCCTAAAGGAAATAAAGGTCAAGGCAGTAGAGGTGTTTGGTGATTCACTACTGGTTATTTCACAGATACCAGACGAATGGGAACTAAAAGAAAAATGTTTAGCCCCGTACTTGAAGCATCTAAAAGGGTTCATATAGAACTTCCATAGGCTCACATTTCATCATCTGCTAAGAGAAGAAAATGCAATGGTTGATGCCTTAGTCACTTTGGTTTCTATTTAGGAAGGGCTTAGGGTAATACCTATGAAGCCACTTATTGCACTCCAATTTGGGATACCATGTTACATGGGTGCAAGTGTGATGCAGGTGTCAGTGGAAAATCGCCCCTGTATTTCAATATACAAAGGTACTTAAAAGACGACAAATACCCAGAAGGGGCTAGAAAGAAGGATAAGGACATGATCCGAAGGTTGTCTTCTAAATTTATGGTTTACAATGGTCTAGTGTATAAGAGAATGCCTGATTGAGTTCATATGTGATGCCCAGCTAAATACGAGGCCCATAAAGTTATGGAAGAGGTGTATGTAGGAGCTTGTGGCCCCCATATGAATGAAAAAAATATTGGCAAAGAAAATTATGAGACTAGGATATTACTAGAGTACTATGGAACATAACTGTATTCAAAAATTCCGTTGTTATCATGAATGTCATATTCACAGCAGCCTTAGTCATTTATTGCTGATAAAGTTGCAAAATTTGATTTCACCTTGATCATTTGTAGCATGGGACATTGATCTAATCAGAAATATGAGATCGACTTCTACCAAAGGGCATAAGTACATCATAGTAGCATGGATTACTTCTCAAAGTGGGTAAAGACTAAAGCCTTTGGTAAGTTAGGGGCAAAGTAAATGGCACAATTTATGGAAAAGAACCTCATCTAACGCTATGGTTTGCTGCACCATATTGTTTTAGATAATGGGGTCCATTTCCAAGTAGAGGTCAAGGACATGTTAAGAAAATATGGGGCGATCTACCACAAATCATCATTACAAGCCGCAAGCTAACGGAGCAGTGAAAGCAACCAATAAGAATATCAAGAACAAACTTGCCAAAATGGTTGAGTCATGCAAAACCTGGTCTAAGAAATTATCCTTTGCCTTGTGGGGTTATTGAACTACTGCAATGATGTCAACCAGGAAGACACCATACTATTTGGTGTATAAGATAGAGTAACACTATCGATCGAGTTAGAAGTAAAGTCTTTATGGGTATTGGTTGAATCTGACATCCTGAGTACCAATGGGCGAGAAGTATATTTAAATAATTGGCTCTACTCAATGAAAAGAGGCTAAAGACCCTACATCACATCAATTGCATCAAGCCAAGGTAGCCCGCTCATTCAACAAAAGGGTCAATCCAAACATGAGAAAGGTTAATGATCTGGTGCTAAAGGTAGTTTGACTACAGACTCAAGGTCTTTAAGGGAAATTCAAGCTAAATTGGTGAGGTCCCTACATGGTCAAACAAATATACTCAGGTGGAGCAGTGAAATTAGTTGATATGGATGGGAATGAATTCATTGAGCCAGTGAATCTAGATCAGCTTAAGAAGTATTTCATGTGAGATGTGAAAAAAAAAGACGAAGAAAATGAAAAAAAAAAAAGAGAGAAGTTGGCTAAGTCAAAAACCTAAAAAGGCAACTTACACAAAAGTTAGGGCATGAATAAAAGAAAAAGAAGAAAAAAGTTCACTAAATCAAAAACATGAAAGGAGGTTTAGGCAATAGTTAAAGCATAAAAAATAAATAAGATAGCAAAAGTGGAGAGAGTACAACTAACCACTAGGATACCATTAACAGGACGGCTAGTGACAATAGAGTAGTTAAGGATGTACGAATGGAGAGTCAATAAGACAGAGGCATTGAGTAAGATAATTAGATAATCTAATGTGTCAGTGTTAAAAGCAGAAGTCATGCATTCAATTAATGTGTAATGTGCAAAGTGTAAATGGTCTATGTTAAGCATAATATCAAATGGAAATGCATTTACATAATTAAAGTGAATTCAGTCATACATGTCATTGAACTATAATTAAATATAAGATAATTTTTCTCTCATAAATGATCATTGTTTGCTATCATCTAATGTGCCAAAGGTCAAGCAACCATGCCATGTAATCTATGTCATCGTTAGACTAAGGATCTCAACCAGTATATAAGTCATAGATATAGTGACTATTCCAAGTAGCATCAACTATTTTTAAGAAGCATTAGGACAAAGGATCCTCAACAAATGAAGGAAGGAACTGCAACTCAAACTAGAGGCACTAAACTGATGATGTATGCCAGCAAGATCATACAATGTGCCTGAAGCTAAGGCAAAGAGGATGACATAGTCTTCGTAAGTTCGTAAAGTGACATGTGATAGGTTCCATTAGGGACAACTCCAGTGGATGTCAGTAACAATGATGTTGGACATCCACTTAACCCATTCTGCCCTAGTGGTTGTTAGTTTAGTCAGGCAACGATTTAAGTGATGTTGTGGATAGTAAAGCCTCACATCCATAGTCGGGGCAGCTAATAGCCCCAACCTCTCTTACAGCCATATCTGAAAAAAGAAAAAAAAAAGAAAGAAGATGGAAAAAAAAAATATGCTCATTTAGTTGAAAACCCAAAAGAGTAGTTTAAGCAAAATTGAGCAGTCCACTGGATTGAAAACCTGAAAAGGAGGTCCATGAAAAGTTAGGGCATTAAAAGAATACGGAAAAAAAAAAAGGAAAAGGAAGGGAAAGAAAATAAAAGAGGTTATAGGAAAAATTCATACCTAAAGCAATAGTGGGCTCTCAATGAAGGAATTACTGACCCCCAATGCCTTTCTGTCAAGCCCTACAATAGTTTCACCCAAAATTGTTGGCATTGAAGCTCTCCCTAATTCAGCCCCCTTCATGAGTAGAAGGATCTGCAGATCAATCTCCCCATCCTCCGTCCTCAACAAATACTCACCTATCAGAATAATAGCAGTAATGGAAGCATGAGTAACTCGAGCATGACCCCTAGAAAGGAAAAGAGTGATAAAAGGGGCCATGAAAATCTTTTTTTCACCTAAAGTATACCTAGGAACATTCTTATCTAACAAGTTAAATAGCTATACCATTTTCCTAACATACATGAAATTCAACTGAGGTAATGCAATTCGATCTGTGGCTGTGATGTGACAGTTAATAATAACATCAAACTCCTCTAGCAAAAGGCAAATCTCTATATCTCTAAAGTGTAAACTATGAGTAGTGGTGTCCCATAAGTCACAAGCTACCCATAAAAAGTGTAGGTTAAGTCAGACTAAATAAAGGTAATGGAGAGTAGAAAGACTAGTCCATGGTAGGTCGACCAAACTTGGAGTAATACCTTAGAAAGGTTTTTGCTATGATTTGGAAGTTGGAGCAAGCAAATGAAGAGAGCAAGTTTAAGATAGGCTCTTATACTAGTAAGCTAGACTTATGGGTTGTGCAACCTCTGACTAAGGTTGTATAACCCTTTCTTATAGGGCTATACAGCCCTCTAACTGGATTGTATAACCTTTTAGCTAGGTTGTACCACCCATACTCCACCGAGGCAGGATGAGCAGCACGTTAACTATTTTTTAAAACTGGTGACGATTTGGGTACCTGTCTTATAAGGCATATATGTAAAGAAGGAAGTAATAATGCATGTTTAAAAATCCACAATCAAGGGGGAAGAAAATCATATCAAAATATCAAAGTTTGATAAAAAATGAAGGCAATGTTACCTCAGTTCACCCAAACATATCTCAAGCAAGCATCTAAAGAAGGGCTCTCAAATTGCCTAATAAACTATACAACTGTGCAAATATATACTAAAAGTGATGTACCAGAATAATGAAAAAAAGAAAAGTATCCTAAAGAGCTAAAAAGGAAGGGAGTCAGGGTCTCTATAGCTCAACTGCCTTTCCTCCTATAAAGGGTCACCTCCAAATCCGTGGCCTTACCGTTCACATCCACTTACCCATACTCTCTGGTTGTCTGAGCTAGGATCTCTATCTCTATCTTTGCCTCTGTAATGCACTGATCTCTCTCTCTGATCTCATAATTCTAATGTTAGATCTTCTCCTACAAAAACATGAAGGTTAGGATATTTATAACACAAAGCACACAAGACATGATCCATGAACATGCATATGCACACTATTTATCTATGTTTCACTAACCTGCATAAAGTGCATCTATTGTGTCATGGCCCTCTTCAGCGCAGCGATCAAGTCCATCATGGCCTTTATCTAGATGAGAGGAATTTGTAAGAAAGGAAAAAGAAATGCCATGAGAAGTATGATTAATACTATGATCAAGATACAATAAATGCAAAGGCACAAAGTACTTACATGAGTGGCCTCAACTAGCTCAAAAGTACGGATGGATTAGGTGATTAAAAGTGACATCATCTGCCCCATTAACAAAGCCATATAGAACTCCACTAGGTTTTCTAGCATGGAGGCCAAGGTACCCATAATTACAAACTCCATGCCTCCTAGAGCAAATCTACAAGCCTGTTTATGACCTCGAGTGGTAGTAAAGCTAGATGCAAAAGCAGAAGTAGAAGGCCCCCAACCACCTAGGTAGTGGTACCTCAACTCTTGTGCTGTAAGGCAGTCCCCTTATCAGGTGCATAATAAGGGAAACACAAAGGCTTCATTAGACGAAGGGAGGCTCCTGATGAGCGTATAGATCATCCATCACCTATAAGAAACGCATAAACAAGATATTATTTTCCAATCATTTATCACAACATTGCAACAAGATCCTCACCCTTAAGTTGCCTCACCCAAAATAAGCTCGTAGGCAGACACTACAGAATACGACGTTTGTCAAGACCATCGCATCAGCGGAAGATGGTTATCCTAGGTACCACTCTCGAATGGAGGGCCCCACCATTAGCTAACGACCATAAGAGATAGCCTTAGCCTTAGCCACCTCTAGCACCCAGGTCACCATAAGATCCCTCAAGTTGAGATGTTGCTGCAATAAAGACGAAAAAACATTGTAAGTATAATGCCAAACAATGCAATAGACAATCATGATTAGCATAACAATGTCCATGCAGGAAGAATACCTAGCCCAAGGTGATTGTGTTTAGGCGATCACGCTTGGTAGCCACTGGAGAATCCTCATAGTTCACTACACTCCACCATGTAAAATGAGGGCAACTGCCCTTCACATTGTATATGGGATCTAGCCCTTGTAACAGATCCAACTCAACAGTCCATGCCTATCAATAAGAAATAACATGAGCTTTAAAGTAATGAGTTAGTGTTAAGGAATAAAGAAATTGAGAAAGCAAGCAAAACTTACGATAAGGACTCTCCATGCGTCACACATATAGCCTTAACCCTAAGAGCACTAGTTGAGGTAGTGGTAGAAATACACCAATGTTGCAGATCCCCAATCAAAAATTGCTTAAAAAATCTAAATCCTCTAGCACAAACACTAGGCATAATTTTACTACCCTAAAAGCATTCGAGGACGCGGATCCAAACAAGGCATTTAATAAGTAGAAACAGGAATGTTGATCCACCACCTCGATAGAGTTATCATCAATAATAATAGGTGCACCAGTCTGAATGCTCGTCCTCATCGCGGTCCTACTCCCCTTCAACTAGGGAATGTATCACAGGATCCTATTTAAGTAATCTTTTTAGAGACCTAGGTAGTGAACACTGAAGTCAGTAGGTAGCAAAATACCCATGAATTGCAACTTGATCAAGAAGGTGAAGTCCCCAAGAGTGATTGTAAGCTCACCGACCAGGGGTAGGTGGAAAGTGTGGATTGTGTCCACCCATTGCTTTGCCAGGGCATACACCATCAACAAGTTGATCCTTAGTGTCTCGTCAAGTAGCATCTATAAGAAGGTCCAAATCTTGATCCCCTCTAGACAAGCTATGACTTAGGGGGCAAATTGCGACTCCACGCCCTAGTAAGCCCACTAGAGCCACCTCCTTTCTTAAAAGAGAAAATGCTCTATAAAGAGGAAACGAAAAGAAACAATAAAATATTTATACTATTGTCACAGTTTGAAGGCAAGAGGGTAGCAAACAACAACAACAATAATAATAATAATAATAATTTTTTGGGAATAAAAATTGCAAGATAGAAAATTCACAGGAATAATGAATTGTTCGCTCAAGTATGTACCATAATTATTTGGGAATCATTTCATATATTAATTTCAATTGTTTCCTTGTGCAGGTCAAAAGACAAAGCCTAAGTCATTAAATTAAGACAATCAACTAAGACTATAGAAGGAAAAATAAATTTCATTAAAAATAAAGGGTGAGTGCTCTAGAAATTGTTTATTAATATTTTATGAGATAACCTAATGTTTGCAGGCAAGAAGTAAATTCAAGGGCAATTACTAAAGCCTACAGTTACAAAGCACACTGAAAAATAAAAATAAAATTGAAAATGGGAGAAAAAGGACACCTATTACTCCCAAGGCAACTCCTACATGGTGATGATACAAATTATAGATCGTCAGTATGCCGTCAGCTGAAGATAGCTCAATAGAATCATCTTTGCAGTTGCATTCCTCAATGGGTTCACCTGATTGAATCTCAACTGGGATCACAGCTGCTCAAGGGCATTGAGTGTTGAGAAATCCTCATCAACAAATTCCTCTGGAACATCGAACATCTAGTCATCATCGAATTCAGCTATGTCGATTGTTAGAAAGAACCGAGGTTGGCTAAGAGCTACGTCTAAAGCCAAGAGAGAAGAAGTGAAGAGAGAGATAAGAAACATCATAAATGAGGATGAGAGGCTCTGAGGCCATTTATAGTGGCCCCGAGCTATATAGCCGAAGTAGGGCTATACAATCTTACTGGGCCGAGCTAGCCTGGTTAGGCCTGGCGAGCTCGATCACTTTTCAAGCCTGATAGGCCCAGTCCCTAGCCCATTAAACCCAAACCAACCTTCCCTCAAAACCCAATTATGACCAAATTACCAAAATACCCTTAGCTTCCTAAAAAGCCCAATTATGATCAAATTA
Organism: Omphalea diandra; assembly: GCA_949677035.1. NCBI lineage: Eukaryota > Viridiplantae > Streptophyta > Magnoliopsida > Malpighiales > Euphorbiaceae > Omphalea > Omphalea diandra. The sequence goes on along the minus strand of CATIWR010639454.1, from coordinate 2,364 downwards.
CAAAAAAATCTGCATTGCTTCTTGATTCATATCAGATTGACATAATGCTTTTCAATGACACGTAAACTCTCTCTAACCCCCTAAAAATATTTTCAAGAAGGATTTCTCTCTCCAAAATGACGAAAAGAACAACTTTCTCTGTAAAATAGCAAGAATCGAAAAACACTTGCTATAACATCTAGGTCCTAGGCTAAGATGGAATCTGATGACAGCTAGAAGGGCTGTAAACGTACAAGTTCAATCTTATAAATGCCAAAAAGGCTTGGACAACATAAGAACTATTCAAGGGATACCCTTGAGCCAAGAATCATCAGTTTGAAAGACCGAAGCATACATTGAGAAATGCAAGAGTGATTTTGATCATAAGAAGTAATTGATTCAAAATAGAATGCTAGATACCTCTTAAAGAGCTGCCAAAACAACCTTGGTACTTACTAGAGGGCTACCAGGAAGCCTAGTATCTATTTGAGGGCTACTAACAACACTTACTCAAGGGCTGCTGAAAGAAGATGATCAATCTTGGTACTTATCAAAGGGCTCTTAGGAAGCTTAACATCTATTGGCCCTAGTGCACCAAGAAGGAGGGGTTGAATTGGTAGCAAATTTGGACTTTTGATTTTAGAGGAAGCACACAAGAATGAAAGATTAGAGAAGGGTAGGAGAAGAATGTATACAAAAGTTTTATAGTGGTTCGAGTATTAAACAACCCTACATCTACTCTCCAATTCACCAATTGGGTATTTACTCAATCTCTAGTGTTTTACAAGCTCACACTCAACTTAGTGTTTAGGCTCACACCAAACCTTACAAGTGTTTTCCAAGGCTCACACTCAACCTAGTGTTTTAGGCTCATACCAAACCTTACAAGTGTCTTCCCAAGGCTAACACTCAAACCTATACAAGAGTTTTCTAAGGCTCACTCTCAAACCTATATAAGAGTTTTTTATATAAGAGTTAACTCTAAATCCAAACAAAAAAGATGTTTAAAGCTCACACCAAACCATGTACAAAGAAATAAAGTTAAGAAATAATGTAGAAAGAGTTTTGGCACATATCAATGGTTATCCTCTTGCATTCAAGTCCATTTGGTGGTGTATTTATAGGCAATGACCACTAAAGAGATGTTACAAATAAACTATGTCCAAATCTCTAAGTTGTGCTAGACATATCTTACATTAAATGCTCATCAGATGAAATTTGCCGTCGAGACTGATTTCATGGTCACTAATTTTGAAATGTGTTTAACGGCTAGTCCACATGGCATGAAACTATTGGTCTCTTAAAAATCTAGTCATTGGATCTTTCTAACGGATCTTAAAATTCGTGGTTGCTACTTCAAAATCACGGTTGCTATTTTCCTTTTTCGGACATAATTGTCACTATGAAATTGTTTGTCTAACATAGAGATGTTGTTTTTGAAATTCGCGGTCGCTACTGAAATTTGCAGTCATAACTTTTGAATCTCAATAGCTACTTTTTTAGAATTCGTGGTCACTTTGATTCAACTCCTAATGAGATTCTATCTTAATATATGTAAAAATAACACTTAAAATTGATATTAGAACCTTTCAATCTATATTGTCAAGATCAAAAGAGAGTATTGACTTAGGTTTGAACAACCTAGTCTAACAATATCCCCCTTTTTGATTTTGACAATCTAGATTGAATATGTAAAGGATAAAGAATCAATTATGCATGCTCCTAAGAGAATGATTGTGAAGTAATTAAAAAAACATAAGTATGAAATTGCTCCCCCTCAATCCATACTCCCTCTTTGTTATTCTAATAAGATCATTGTCTTAGCTTATTACAAATGTAGTTTAATTTCTCTCCCCTTTTTGTATGTTCCCTCTTTATATATTCAGTCAATTATCTCTCCCCCTTTGTCAAGATCAAAAAGAGGGGAATGGGAGGGAATAAGAGAAAGAATAGGGCATATGAGAGGGAAATTCCACAAACTTTGTCAATTGTACAAACTCAAATTAGAATAGTAAACATAAGTAATTTTGCACAATTGATCACAATATGTCACATAAGAAGATAAATGGATGAAACATAAATTCCATGGGAATTTTATATATATAAAAAATGCAAAATAATTCAAACATTTAAAAATGCTTGAACACACAAACTAGGGCTAGAAATTTAAGAATTTTCATATATGGTCCTAGTATAGAGTATATGATATTTGATGATTGATTTGAACATTTGAAATGTAGAAAACCTCAAATGCAAAATGAATTGATTCAACTCATCACACAATCAATCAATCAAATCAAATCAAGCATGTGGACACATAGATATATCAAGCAATAGAACTCCCCCTAAATATATACATATATATTAGGTTAAAAACATAAAGAA
>CATIWR010639452.1:0-14794 GCA_949677035.1 Omphalea diandra | reverse complement strand
CAGTGGCAATTCAACTTTCAATCTAGGATTAGATTTAGCTAATAAATAAAGGGTAACCATTTTTTGGCAAAAAATGGAAGTTGATGACTACCCACTGTATATCTTGATCTTGTTTATGTAAAGGGCAATTGCAAAGTTCACAGTGACTAACTATATCTCATCTGTGCAAAAGTTGTCTTGTGATCTTCAACCAAATTATATTAAGTTCATTAATGTCTAATGGTAGATTTCACAAGTAGATTCTAATCTTTTTGTTTCTCTGCTTTTTTTTTTTTTCCTTTTTTTGGTGATACCTTATGTTAAAGTTTGAGCAGAATGATGGAGTCCAACACTTTAGACAATCAAACTGTAGATAAAGAGGAAAAGATGAACAAATCCTTGAAGAAACTGTTGCTTGTATTGAACTGCACATTGTTGGCCTTGGGGAATTGTGGTGGCCCTCTTATAATGCGGCTCTACTTCCTGAAAGGTGGTAAAAAAGTTTGGATTTCAAGTGCTTTGGAGACTGCTGGTTGGCCATTTATCTTGCTTCCCCTCTTAGCTTCATACTTGCATCGTCGAACTAAAGAGGGTTTGCATACCAGGCTCTTCCATATAAGTCCTCGTCTCTTCCTGGCATCTGCTGTTATTGGTCTGCTTACTGGCTTGGATGATTTTCTTTATGCTTATGGCGTTGCTCGTCTCCCTGTCTCCACTACGGCTCTTATAATTGCTACTCAGTTAGCCTTCACTGCAGGTTTTGCCTTTCTTTTGGTCAAGCAGAAGTTCACTGCTTCTATCATCAATGCTGTCTTCTTGTTATCAATTGGAGCAGTAGTCCTAGCACTTCATGCTAGTGCAGATCGCCCTGATCATGAATCCAACAAAGAGTATTTCATGGGATTTTTCATGACGCTTGGAGCTTCAGCACTTTATGGATTTGTGCTTCCAGCAATTGAGCTAACATACAAGAAAGCACAGCAGAACATCACCTATACATTAGTGATGGAGATGCAGATGGTTATGTCTTTCTTTGCCACTGTTTTCTGTGCCATTGGGATGCTTCTACACAAAGATTTTGCAGTATCTCTCTCTTTTCCTTTCTCTCACGCACAATTTGCATTCATGAACACAATGAGGATAGTTCATTGATTAGAAATTGAAGTTTTCTACCTATATACCAAATGTTTGACATCTTTAGTGTTTCTAGTTTTGTTTGGCAATGTTTCATTTCAAAATATCAAGTACTGATATTTTAATTTTAGTTCCATGTCCATGTCATGTCATATAAAATGTTCTGACACGATACTGGACACGTGTTGTATGTTAATTTTTTAAAAAATAAAATTCTTGTCTTATGTTCATATCCTGTCATGTTCATACTATAGCATCTGTGTCTGTGCGATATAGTTTTAAATCCATTAAAAATATCTTATTGGTAATTAATAATGCAGGCAATTCCAAGAGAGGCAAGTGATTTCGAGCTCGGTAGAGGAAACTATTATGTGGTGCTAGTGTGTAGTGCAGTTTTTTGGCAGTTCTTTTTCATGGGAGCAGTTGGTGTCATTTTCTGTGGTTCCTCATTGCTTTCTGGTATAATAATTGCTGCATTGCTGCCAGTGACAGAGTCTTTAGCTGTGTTGTTCTATCATGAGAGATTTCAAGTTGAAAAAGGGCTTTCTCTTGTTTTATCTCTTTGGGGTTTTATTTCTTACTTCTATGGTGAGATCCAACGGAACAAGAGGAATAAGCAGACTTCTGAAGTGTAGGTCTCTTGATCATATTGCACATTCATAACCTGAGAGTATATTGTCTTCGCAAGCACTCAGACTAAGGGTGCCTGTTACATTTCATGTTCATGATTGTATCATGTCTAAGTCCATCCAAAATGAGATAGGGATGAGGTGTTGGACATAATCAAGAGTCATTTATGCCTCTTATGGTTCTTTAGATGTGCATTACCTTTGAAGCAAGTGCAAAAACTTCTTATTCATAATGATAGAGTGTGAGATATTTTCAAAAAGAAATGTTATTCCACCTTGAAAACTTACATGACCTTTTATCACTATATAATAAAGACATCTCACAAGGGTCTTATTAGTTCTAAAGAGAACTATATATGTTACTACGCAGCATGCACAATAAATAAAATTTTATATTATTTATGCTAGTTCGTTGAACATGACGTTCATTAATTGTTTTTCTGATAAAAGACAATTTATTTTAGTTTGTTAAAAATTGATGAACATTCGTTAATTATTTTTATTTATTTTATTTTGTTAGAACTTAATTAAGATTAATCATCTAGTGAAATATATGATTAATAAGTTTCACGTTATCTTGTGAGGGAGTTTGTTAATACTCTGTTGCATAATCATGAATGAACTTGTTGATACTTTATTACATAACTAGGAGAACGGAATTTTGCCTTAAGAAAAATTGACATTGATATATGATTTGGCATTGATATATGATTCGAAGCAATTCAAAATTTTTGTTTCAAGTTCTAACATAAAGTTCTCCTTTTATAAATATTTGCAGTTAAAGCAAATCATTTTGGAATTAAAACTCCTTTTTCTTTCCCTTGTTTTGTTTTCTTTTAAGCTCATCATGAACGAAAGGAAACAACAGACAAAATTGCTATTTATTTAGCTCACGAGAACTAGAAAACCACAAAACACCTCTGCTATTTAAAAAAAAGGAAAAAGAAGTAGTCCTCTTAACTGCAAGTTTCAATTTGATGGTAGAGAACAGTCACTTGTGTTTTGACATTAGCGAAATGCAAACATAAACCCCTCAAAAATATATAATTTCCATGAATCACCCAGCTTCTATCTCCTCTAGTCTCATCACTTGAATTATTAATCCAAGTTAAAGGATCTTACCTGGTCAATAGGTGATATAAAGCAAAATAAATAAATAAATAAGTGTTCATTAAATAATTATTATCCTAATAGTGCAGTCGTTGAATAGCTATCAATGTTTTAAAAATTAGATTTGCTTAATTGGTTCAATTGGTAAAATCGAAATCAAATCAATTATCAGTTCAATTTGGTTTGGTTTGGATTGATTTTCGATATTATTTTTATATTTTTAATTATTATAAATATATTTACATATGTTTAATTTTTTCTAATTTTAAAATTATTTTAATAATATTTTTAAAATTTTCTATATTTTTAAATTAATTGAACCAAATTAGTCAAAACAATCAAACTGACGAATCAAAAATTAATCAATTGATCAATTTATTATGATTTTTTTAAAAAAAAATTTGAAAGCTACTAGAAATTCAAGTCATTCTGAGAATTATTAGTATTAACCAGAAGCTTATGGTTGCATGGTTATTTATCCATGAAATGGCCTAACCATAATGAGAAGATAAGACCAATGGGCAGGAGCCCCTTCCTAAGATTGAATGAAACCGAAACCCACCAAAATAGAACTAATATTATGCTAGAAAAGTGCGGAGCCCATGGTCCATTTTGGATGCTGTCCACGTTACAGTACTGCAAAGAATCACTCTTGCTCAGTGTGATACGCGTCTTACAAACTGAAGGATCTTCTCCTGGTAGCCGCTCTTTTTAATGTTCCATATACAATTTTCAATGCATTTGCTTTTTGGGTCTTGTTTGTTTTCTTGAATTGAGTAGCTTGTCCACATTTTTAACTTACATGTATTTATAGTTGAATGGCTTTTCATATGTGCTATTCCACTCTATAGCCACCACAGGATTTTTTGGGAAAATTTCTAGCAAATTAAGCAACTAATCTCCACCTCTCTCTTTCTTGAAAATGGGGTTTTAGGTAGCTCTTAGTATTCAGGTGTTCTTTGATTTTGAGGTGGTGGCAACCTAGGAAATCTTGCTGTCCTTATACATTCAACTGCCATACTCAAAAGAGGTAACTCTATGATTATTTTTACTTGTGCAATTGCTTTCTACTACTTTTATTATTGTTACTATTGACTTTTATAGAGTTTTTAGCTTGTTGATCACTCTCGATTACCAAAATTCATCATGTTTCTAACTTCAGTAAATTTGGATCAGTCAAAACATTATCATCTGGCCCAAAATTGGATATGTAAATGAAGCTCTGTTCAACCAGTCTCTCAATAGGGGTCCATTAGAATGTGATTTCCATTCAATAGATGTTTGGATAGGTTACATGAATTTTGAAATACTTCTGTAATAGAATTCAAGTTTAGCCTGCTTTCATTTGTTGAGGAAGTTGCCAACGTTCATCACTGCCTTTTGAGATCATCAAAGTACCTATATTGTGCATATCTGCATGTGAAAAAATCAATGAACTGTTCAAAAACTAGCAATCCATTGGGAATTCTGGCTTCTCCCTAGTATGTTAAAATCAAATGATCCAATTGTTTAATTTTCTGGTATAAGCATTTCAGGTTAGACATGTTAACCCCAAAATTTGGAAGTGTTCTTTAGAATTGATGAATGCTTATCTCACACTGCTTTCATTTGTTGAGGAAGTTGCCAATGTTCATCACTGCCTTTTGAGATCATCAAAGTACCTTTGTTGTGCATATTTCATGTGAAAAAATCAATGAACTGTGCAAAAACCAGTTATGCATTGGGAATTCTGGCTTCTTCCCAGTATGTTAAAATCAAATGATCCAATTGTTTAATTTTCCGGTTGGCATTTCAGGTTAGACATGTAAAGCCCAAAATTTTGAAGTGTTTTTTAGAAGTGATGAATGGTGATTTCACATTCACAAGATTGCTCATTTGGTGCAGACCCCCCAAAAACTCCTGATAAAAGATATGAACAAGGCATGAATTAATGTAAATTTAGCAAACCTTCATGAATCCTTATTTTAATTCTTGTTTGGACATGTTTCTAGGACATTACATAATGGCTACATTTATTTCATATCCTGCCAGTATATTTTTTTTCCTTGATTTCTAATTAAATAGGTGTATAGAAATTTTTACAACATTTTCAGAATCAATTCTTCGAACATTACTTCTTGCGAGCAAGCAGATTCTGGGACCAAAAATATGGAGACTGAAGTTAGTAACATAAACCAAGTATCAAGTGAAGAGGAGAAGATGAGCAAACCCCTGAAGAAATTCCTGCTAATAGTGAATGGTGCAATGTTGGCTGTAGGCAATTGTGGAGGCCCTCTTATACAGCGACTCTACTTCTTGAAAGGTGGTAAGGGTGTCTGGATTTCAAGCTTTCTGCAAACTGCTGGTTGGCCATTTGTCCTATTCCCCTCTTGGTTTCATACATTTATCATCGAAGCAAGAAGGGTGCCAGCACCAAGCTCGTATATATAAGCCCTAACTTGTTTTTAGCTTGTGCGCTCATTGGCCTTCTTACTGGCTTGGATGATTTTTTTGCTGCCTATGGTGTTTCTCTTCTTCCTGTCTCTACTTCTGCTCTTACAATTGCCACTCGGCTAGGCTTTACTGCTGCATTTGCTTATATTTTGGTGACGCAAAAGTTCACACCTTTCACCATTAATGCAATTTTTTTGTTGTCAATCGGAGCTATTGTCCTGGTGCTTCATGCTAGTTCTGATCACCCTGCTCATGAAACTGAGAGGCTACTTCTTGGGATTTTTCATGACTCCTGGTGCTTCAGCGCTTTATGGGTTTGTGCTCCCAATGATTGAGTTGACATATAAGAAAGCAAGGAAGACCATCACTTATACTCTAGTTATGGAGATGCAGATGCAGATTGTTGTCTTTCTTTGCTACTGCATTCTGCAGCATGGGGATGCTTCTGCATAAGGATTTTGAGGTCTCTTCTCTCTCTCTCTCTCTCTCTCACACGACACACGAGAATGCCTGCACAAGCACATGCATTCATATTCAAGAAAATTATTCCCTTTTTGATAAAGAACTTTCAATGATTTCTATACATATCAAGGGTTGCTTTGGTTTGCATCATAATAATGCGATAAAATTTGATATTGAAATGCATAATAGATCTTGTTAATGACAAATCAATGCAGACAATTCCAAGAGAGGCCAGTGAATTCAAGCTTGGGAGCACAAAATATTATGTGGTGATGGTATGCAGTGCAGTGTTTTGGCAATTCTTCTTCATGGGAGCAGTCGGTGTCATTTTCTGTGGTTCCTCATTGCTCTCAGGTATTATAATTGCTACTCTGCTGCCTGTGACAGAGACTTTAGCTGTGTTATTCTACCATGAAAATTTTCAAGCTGAGAAGGGAATTTCTTTTGTTTTGTCTCTCTGGGGCTTCATTTCTTACTTCTATGGTGAGGTACAACAGAACAAGAAAAACACCCGTACTTCACATTTAGAGGTGCTTTAATCATGTGTTTGACTATGAGCAACAAGTGATCGGTGACTGTATATGTTTGCTCCATTTTCCAGATCGAGAGACATTTGCTCCTACTGATTATGGATGATTTTATAAGTGCTGCTAGTTCAACAGAAGCTTTAATCAGGGAATACTTTTACTAAATATGCCTATTCTGAGTAATTGTTATAGTTTTTAAATCAAACATCCTAAATTTTGGTTTAATTAGAAATTGAGAATTTCATCAGTTTAACACTTAATTGAAATCTTAGAGAAAAAACCAGAGTTCCTTAGATGTATATATGACAAAGCTCTTAAGGGATGTGAACCAGTTGTTCGATAATGCCTAGGACAGCCCAATAACAAGTCATCTAATGCACAATAATTACTGTAAGCAAGGTTGAGAACAGAGCAGTTTTCTCATCTGGCAAGATTTGAGTTTCTAGTGTGCCATTAGTATCTTGTGCATTGTTTTCTTTGACAACTTCTAGTACGGAAACTATTTAACTACATCATTTTCACGGTCTTGACACCATTTTCAACCAGCCTTAAAAAGTTCAAATTTGTAGCGATCTGTCCAAATCTTAATTAATAAAAAAAATTCTATTCCACCATTTCACCAATTGAATCTTTTTTCAGATAGACAGTTGAGTATCTTAATCAGAATTTATTTAAATGTCAAAAAGACAAACTATACAAGAACACTAAAGGCAAGGATCTCCATCTATCATTGATGGTGGGGTTTTCCAAACAGAAGAAAGTTCCCTACCATCAGTAGTTGATAATTAACCCACAATCTGATCTCTAGGGTTGCAAGAAGTTCAAAGATAGCATGAGATACAGTGACCAGTATTGAAAGTATGCAGACACAGTACTGCTCCAAAAACAAAATGCCAACATGCCCACATTTAAGAAAAGTAAAAAAAAAAGCAAAAGATTTACATGTATCTCCAGCCAAGTAGAACACAGGCCTCTAGGATACCGGTCCAAGATAATCAGCCTCCAAACTGACCAATGCCTGAAATTCCCGTTCAGCCTCTAGCCACTTTGTTCCGATAACAATGAATCTAACCACAGTATCCTTTTCAATTTTTGACATCTTTTCATTCAGGAAGACTGGATTCTCTCCAGGCACATAGTGATAATCTGGCATTTTAATACAAGAGAGATATATATGCTCGATTGGCCCACATCTCAAGAAAACCCCATGCTTGAGCACCTTGTGAACAACCCCTTCTAGGATCTCTCCCCTGAAAATCTTGAAGGTCAAACCACTGAACACAACTGGAAATAGCACTTCCCCTGTTTGCTGCCTCACTTTTCCTTCCCCTATGTTCTCCAAAGTGGTAACAGCAAGGTAGTATCCCATTTCTTTGGTAGCTTTTTTCTTGGTGAACTCTTCTAACAAGCGGATAATGATTGACCTTTGAAGCATCAGTCCTTTGGCATCCAGGTGCTCAGCAGGGATTATAACGTTCCAAGGCAACTGCACTTTGAGAAACATGTTTCCTGTCATGAAACCAAAGAATGAGATATGAATGTAGTGCAGCAATCTAACTTCACTTCTCGATGGATATAAGGAATCTGTTGGTACTTTTGGAAACAAAATGAAGGAAAACAAGAGAGGGAAGTTCACAAAGTAGAAAAATATCACCGCAAAACCTTAATCCCGTGTTCAAAATTTTAACAAGTATACATACATGAGAACATTAACAGTAAATTGCAGAGAACCAAAGACAAACACTTCAGCATTTTCCAGAACACCTAAGACATCTTTAGCATTTGCGACAATGTCTAGCAGCCAAATTTTAGTCTCAGTTATAGCAGATTTTAATATAAAATATTACTAGCACACTGCCTTATAAGCATGGTGCTGAATAGTTATCAAATGATTTTGAAGAACTTTACCAGTGACTGAAGCTAGATGTATAGTGATCAAGGGCATACACAAGCCTGACCAAAATTTGAAGCTTTAACTAACTACTGGTCTGAGTTCTTTGCTTTAGTTTTTCAATGCTACAAATCAACGCACAATTATGAAGCATAGACCAAGCGCCATAGACAACCCTCATGTTTACAAGACCTATAATCAATTATGCCTTAAAAAACATGTGAAAATCTTGCGAAAACCAAATAAATATATTACCCTTCAAATTTTCACATGATTTTGTGTTCTAAAGTTTTCTACCATTTTCATTTGCTATCGCCACCACTGACTTCCAGGTAAAAAAATATTGTAAGAAACACAACTTACTGTATCAATTGCCATTAGACACCAGACCAGAACACTTCTGGCAAGACAAACTAATTAGTCCCTCCTATAAAATTTAGAAAGGAAAGAAAATAAACTGTATCATAACACTTAATCAACTATTTCATAACATCCCACTAAAAAGAAAAAGGATTTCCACATTTTCTCTGCAATACTACAACTTTTACATAGTCACAAAGTGTAAACCCCCCTATTTAGTAGAACCTGGCTTTCCATTCATGTTGAACCCAAAACATTGCAAAATACGAATACCCACAAACCAAGTCTTAACCAAATTCCACAAAACCCATAAGCGAACTCTCTCAAATCCATAATTGAAACCCTCTCGCAAAATAAGCACATTAAGTGTCATAGTCACACCCTCCTGTTTGTATATTTACTAGATCATAGACCCTGACCCATCATCAATTGTGCCTTCAAAAGCATTTCAAAACTTTGCAAAGAAATAACTCCATTACCTGATAGTTTCATACAAATTTTCATTCCTAAATTTTTCTAACTTTCCATAACAGCACCTGCTTCCATGTTCAAAAAGATAGTAAAATCATTGCTAATTCAATCTCCAACACACACAAGAACACTTCTGAGCAAAACACAAATTTTCTAAGGAGATAACCCGTAAGAATTCCAATAGAATTCTTTTCCTTCAAAGAAAAAAAGAATAGAAAAGAAATTATACCCTAGGAACCCTACAGCTAGCTCAACTATCTGATAATTATAATAATAATAATAATACCAAACCCCCAAAAGAAAAACACACACAAACTTTCATAGCTACCAAATATTCATTACCATTACCCTCTTGGGCTTTCATTTTTGGGTGAAAGCTTGCTTTCTCTACATTCTGAACCCAAAATATCACAAAAATAAGCATTACCCACAAGCCAAAAGGTCTCAACTATTCCAGAAAAAACCCATAAAAGTTAAACCCCTAAATCAAAAACTGAAAAAAAAAAAAGCGAAATATTATTTCTACGCTAACAAACCCAGAATTGGTATTAAACACATAAGCCTATTTTTTAAAACAAAAGGTTCAAGATTTCATTTTTACTGATGCAAAAAGATAAGCAGATTAGGAACCTTTACTTGTACTAAAAAGGAGAACCTACAGTAGTGATGATAAGGAATACCAAGTTGTCTCACTGAGTTGAGATGGGTTCTCCTTCCCTTCGCTTCTGAAACCAAGATGCGCAGTTAAGTGAGTTTATGGACTGAAGATTTTGGACCGTCTGCGATTGAGCGTATGAAACGTCAGTCGTCTGGACCGCAGTCGAATGCACGAACAAAGCCGTCATGGGTTTTCTGGTTTGGTGAAACAGAAAAAGATTAATTACCTAAAAATCCCTAAAGTTTTCACTTTATAACAAATCTACCTACCTGTTTCAACATTTTTAACTAAATCAAAACTTAATTTTTATTTCAAATATACTCCCAAAGCAAAAGTTGAGCACCGTTTTAGTTTGACTTGTCCAACAACGTAACAAACCTCTATATAAATAAAAAACATCATGATTATCAACTTATTGAATTGTGTCATCCTTCCTTCATCACATTTGCATCATATGGTCAATTCTAAAATTAAAGAAAAATATCAAAGTTTAGATGTTGAAAAAATAAAATAAACGAATATATTTGATAAATTTATTTTTAAAATAACCTTTTAAACAGTGAAATCTTTAGATATGAGATATAATTTTTGTTCGTATTGACGTTGGATGATAAACTGGTCATTTGATTTAGGTGGATACGATTAGAATGAAATTCAAATTCAAGATGAAAAACACTTAATCTAAACAAAAGAGAGAAACATATTAGAAAAAAGAATTTCAAGGGCCAAGTCAAAAACACAAAACAAAATCAAATTCATTTCACAAAGATTTTAGTATTTTTTCTACTCTTCATTATAAAAAGAAAGAATCGTCATAGTTAAACCACTGTGATGGTTAACCCATGTGCCGCTAAAGATTATATCAAAAACAAAAAAAATTAAATATAAATTAATTCAAAAAAGTGAAATAATGAACTAAATTAGTTAAAAAGTGAAAAACTTAGAAATTTTAATGTAATTAAATCAATAACAAAAGTTTTTTTTTTTTTAAGCCATATCATGTGGTTAGATATTCTGATAGGAACCACAATAATTAGTTACAAGGTTAATTATTAGTGGGAGAGAGAGGAATTTAATTAATTTATTTATAAAAGGATCCCCATTAATAGTGAGAGTTTAAAGGTCTCGGACATCACCCTTACTACTAAATTAACTTACCACCAAGTTAAGGATCATTTGTCTGCCATTGTCATTTATTGTTTTCTATTACAAATTTTTGTCCAAATTTTTTTCGGGCATTTACTTCCATTTAAAATTTGTGTCAAAGCTTAAAGGTGCTAATCACCTTTTTTTGAGGGATATATAAAGATATTTATTATCTGTAATCTTAAAATCAAATTAAGAATTAAAAAAAATAGCATTAACCCCTTTAATTGAACTTATATAGTAATCACTAATCATACAAATGTTAAAATAAGACTTTCTTTACCTTCATCAGTTGACCCAATGGATTTAGGCTATAAAGTAGTAGTCTATCATCTTTTTATAATCTAATCCAAATACACACTTATTTATTATAGCGTAATAATAGTAACCCAAATACAGATCAGACTCATATCACTGAATATAGAAAGATAATCACGATTAGATTATCAATATTTGTTCACAAACTAACTTATCTAACCGCATAGAGTGTTCCTCCCTTAGGACAAAATGTTTGTTTTTTATTTTACATGGGCCGAAGTGATAACTTTTCATCACAGTAAGTTATTGTATACAAGCTATTTACATGTAAAGAGTGATGAATACTTTATTATTATTATTATTTTGTTTTTATTATAGTGATACATGACATATTTTAAAACATAGGTGACATTTCAATCAAAAAATAAAAATAAAACACATGTGACATGATATTTCTTAAATTTATTTAGTACTAAATATTCATTGTATTTTTTTCTCTGCTGCCAAAGCCTCCTATATGATGTCAAATGAAAGAGATGCTTTAGAACGTTGTTTTATAGGATGATTGTTATTTTCAAATACAAAAAAGATGGAAATTGTTATTTTCAAATACAAAAAAGATAGAAAAATATGCTATCATTATACTAAAAAATAAAAAATATATATATAGCACCCTTTTTGCCTGTAGGCAACTATTTTTCCCACATATATTCTCAAAAAAAAAAAATATATATTTTTCCCACTTAATGGGCTGGCGCAGTATCCTAAAATTAGAAACCAAATTAATACATGAATCAAAAAATGTTTCTATTTTCCAAATCATTTGGAGTAGCAAATCAGATTTAAGTTGTCTAAATCAATTATTGTAAAGGGAGAAGAAGCTAATAAGAAAGTAGTAGTATTCATAACATACCCAGCTTGTAGTTGCTCATCTTATTAATCAATATTTTGTTTTGGGTTCACATGTTAAAAAACAAAATAGTAGTGATTGCTATAGTTTGAGTTACGTGAATTGTAACATAGCACCTAACCCATGTTTATTTATTTATTTTTTGGATATATAATTTATTTATAAAAATATGGAAAATAAATAACATAATAATAACAATACAAATTAAAATTAAATGTGATTTAGTATAGTATATCTATACATACAAAAAAGGAATGAAATAAATATAAAACTAATAAAATGCAGAAAATGGTCCTTAGCCAATAAAATTATATAATATATTTGCAAAAAAAAGAAAAGGCTAAACGAATTTTGAAGTGCAATAGTATATATTGATGGTATAACTTGGTGTTATATCTTCCAATACTAAAAAAAAAAAAAAAAAAAAATCAATAACAAGTTGCGCCTTGAAGCACTCAATTCGAAGGAAGAACTGAAATTAAATTTGATGATTTTGTTGGTTGTACCATTTATTCCTCCATGTTATTTGTGCAAGAATAATCTTTCATGAACTATCTCAGCTTGCATTCATATTTGTATAATTTTATTTAGTCATTCATATGTTATATTGCGGGTTTTCTTCTGTCTTAATATACTTACAATATAATGACATAATTTCTCCTATTTTTTATAGATTTTTCTTTTGGTTATTAACGAGGTGATTTTACCTTATTCACCAAAGATCCATAGACTCTTTCTAAAATGAATTGTGTTTTTTTTTTAAAAAAAAAATTCTAGGTTTAATTCCACAATCATGAACTTACCTAGTATAATTGTTCATAGTTTGGTCTACTAGGTCAAGAGGGCCTATTGTAACATTTTAAATTTTAATTTAAAGTTTTGCTAGATTAATTAGTATTTGAAGAGTTAAGAAAAATTCTTTATCTTGAATTTTTCATTAGAGTTTAAGAAAGGAGTTTAAATTATATTTATAAAATAATAATTTTAGACATTAATTATACGTTTTTTTTTTTCTGAAACAGGTTAATTAGAGCTTAAAAATAAGGAAATAAAATAAAATGTCAAGATCATTAGTTTCAAGGATTTGACCAACTTACATATTATAAACTGTTTTTCTTTTAAAATGCAATTACATATTATCTATTTTGTGAAAAAAAAAAAGAAAGAAAAAACAAGTTTTGATTGGTCATTGTTGACCAGATGATATGTGTGGCCATTTAAATAACACGAAGAATGAAAAAAAAAAAAAATAAGAGGAAGAGCGGAAGAAAAAGAAAGAGTGGTTGTCGTCACCATACAACTACTATCGCCGCCAATATATCCAAAAAAGGCAAAATATACATTTGATTAATATCCGAATCGATTTCAAAGCATGAGTTGATAACTGATAGACTAACGAATATTGATTGTCAGAATTATTTTATTTAAATTTAATAAAATTTTTTGAAATTATATCATATAAGAATGAAGTTATAAATTAATAAATTATTTTTTATTATAATTATTTCTGTATATAATTATAAAATTTAAAATTTTTATTTTATTTTCTTGACTATAACGTTTTTTATGATATAATGGTTAATCATTCTATTATTTTACTGATTATTTTAATAAAAATAAATATTAAATTTATTAGTATAATCTCAAATTTCGCAATTAGTGTAAGTTACAGAGTAGTGAATTTTTGATTTGGCTTGACATCTATATGTAAGTATAACAATGAATACAAAAAATTAGTATCATAAGTGATATGATCAAAAGATTAAGTGTCAAAAATGAGTTGTCAAATAAATAAAAAGAGCATAAAATAACAATTGATTATAACACGCGTCAAATCGAAGGCTTGATGACTTAAAATTTCTATTATAAATATCTAAATCTATGCTAATATTGGAATATATATATAATTTAAAAATAATATTTAATTGCTTAAACTTATGATTTAATTAAAGACTACATTGTACAATAAAAAAAAAAAGAAGACCAAGTTTTGGTGAGTCATGCCCAAGTAGACCGATAAGTCGATTCTAAGTGTATGAAATTCAAAGAAGAAGTAACAAGGAACCTACGAGTTGAAGTTGATCACAAGACAGGATAAGCTTCATTGACTACAAGTAATCCTCTTTCGGTGATTGGACCCTGAAAGAGCCAACTAATATACTGACTAAAATTCATCTCTTATAGGTCAGAAAATTTTACTCCTTCCTGGAATCATCGTTTGAGTTTCCTGTCCTCTTCTGTCAATCACTTTTTTTTTTTAAAATATATTTACAATAAGAGCATTTTGAGGGATATATAAAGATATTTATTTTCTGTAATCTTAAAATCAAATTAAGAATTAAAAAAAACAGCAATAAACCCCTTTAATTGAACTTAAATAGTAATCACCAATCATACAAATGGCAAAATAAGACTTTCATTACTTTCATCAGCTGACCCAATGGATGCAAGCTATAAAGAAGTAGTCTATCATCTTTTTATAATCTAATCCAAATACACACTTATTTATTGTAGCGTAATAAAAGTAATCTAAATCATCTAACCGCGTAGAGTTTTTCCCATTCCTCCCCTTAGCACAAAATGTTTGTTTGTTTCTTTTTTTTTTTACATATGCTGAAGTGATAACTTTCCATCACAGTGAGTTATCGTATACAAGCTATTTACATGTAATGAGTGACGAATACTTTATTATTATTATTATTATTATTATTATTATTATTATTGTCTTTTTATTATGGTGATAAGTGACATATTTTAAAATACATGTGACATTTCAATCAAAAAATAAAAATAAAACACATGTGACATGATATTTCTTAAATTTAT
>CATIWR010639351.1:0-11450 GCA_949677035.1 Omphalea diandra | reverse complement strand
CAACTAAATGGCCTAATGTTGCAAGGGCTTTTTCTGATAGTTCCTTTACTGATATTAGGCTCAAGAGAGTTTGAACCACCCCATTAGAGATCAAAGGTCCTGCATTTTCTAACACAGCAGAGAAGTTGTAAAAAGTGCCTAAACATGCCTCTTTGGTTTCAGTACTTGTGCTTGATTCAAGAATCCCAACTAGAAATGGCAGAACTTCTGATGAGGTAGTATGGAATTGGGTATTTGCCAGGGAAGACAATGACAAGATCAATTCTGCAAAATCTTGCCGTAATGATTCTTCTGAAACAACCGTGTTCTTGGGTAGTTTTGAGAATATTCCTGCTTCCACCATAAGTGCCTTATTGCTGAAAAGAAGTAAAAAGAAAAAAGAAATTACTTAAATTTGTCAAGAGAAGCATCCATAACATATTTCCAACTCGTATCTAACTTGTATTGAACTTGATAGGTGAAGTCAATTATTCCTTAGAAAATTAATACTATCAGCTAACAAAACCAAAAAATTCCCTGCTATAGCATAGACTTTTTTAGGTCTGTGCTCACCAACTAATCAACCATATCATATAAAGAAATATAATTATAGGGCAAAGAAAGTCAACGAGATTCCAAGTTGTAGATAGATATGTGTTGAAAGGTAAAGGTCAAAATATTGATAATTTTTATTCTTAGAGATCATAGAGAATCCAATTAATTGATGGTAAAATCTTATGAGTTGTAACAAATTTATAAATCTATTTACAGACAACAATGTCGACTCATTAACATCACTGTCCCTTCTAAGTGTTTAAACACTCTTTATGGTCTCCCAATTCTTCTGCATTTTTCTTAGTTTAGTATCGTCTGATGTTAATCAAATGGTTCGATCATGTTAACGACAATAAAGATGGAGAATCAATTTTACAGAAAAAAGAACCAGTTATGAAATGCCAAAAAATATCTGACACCGCATCAGATTCCCGAAGGAAAAGCATAAGCCCCACTTCTGAAGAAAAATAGCCATTCAGTAATACAAAACTAGAAAATGAAAGGACAATAGCCCCAATGTGAAAGGACACATGCCCTGGCTGGAGTCCTAGATAGGAATAAGTAACTGGACCAATGACACATTTAACCTACAACTAAAACTTATCATCGCTACTATATTATGACACAGTTGATCGTAAAGGAGATCCTCAATAATGCAACACGGACCTCAAGCAATAAGGGTCCCCCAAGAAGAAAGGATGAGGATCCAGACTCCAGAATCCTGGAAGACCAACAACCAAGTGTCCACCGACTACCCAGCTGCCACTCCAACCCCCGTTTATATTAATTGCATTAAAAATGTTAAATAGTAAAAAAAAAAAAAAGAAAATATTAAAGGACTTAATTAACAATTAATCAGACTCAATTGGAGAATTTTCTTTTTAAATAATTTTGAAATCTCTTGATTTGTCAATGGTTGGATTCTAAAACCATCAAATTAACTATATGGCTAACTACCACATTCTGATTGACCTGAAACAACTCACTGATTAATAAATTAGATTATAAAATGCATACTGTCCCTCTATGACCAAACTCTCCACTCTACCCAATCACACACACCAAAATCCACTTAGTGCCAAAAACCGAACTCCATCATTTCAAAAACTATCTTATCCCACTAGCTCCTTAGACAAACTTTTCCTCCTCCTTGAAGAAAACATTCCCATTAATGAATTGGCAAAATCGAAACAGTCTAAGTACACAAAGCGTACCAAGGAAAACGAAAATGAATTTAGAGATTCATCACAAAAATTCATAATGAAAATAATATTAAGATTTTCTTGTGTTTAAAATCAATCCTATATTGTTATTAATAAATTTTTTAAGGTATTGCATGATTATTTAATGAATGAAAAATTCCTAATAACTAACCAAAGTTCATTTGTAGAATTCATGGCAATAAAATCTTAAGGCCTATAACTTACGTGTAACTTCCATCAGCAAGCTCAATCAAAGCCCTGACAGCCACTCGCCGGCGGCAAACCACCTCAGATGCTACTAAATCTACTAAGGCTGGAATAACACCCAGCTCAGCCATCAACTTTCTCATCTTTACATCTTCTTTAGCTAATTTCCCAATTTCCAAAGCCGCCATCTCCTTCTCTTCCCAGCTTCCAAAGTGAAGTTTCTTGACTGATCTTTGTAATATCAAAGAATCATCTTGATCACTTTCTCCATCCATAGCCACTACTTGTACTTCATCTTTGTTATCGACCGACAACACTTTGCCTCTTATTGGCTTATTCTTTTGCGCTGTTTTGGATTGCAAGAACCGCCTGATACGTGTAAAGAATTGGAGTTTCGTGTAAGAAGCCAACCAAATAGAAGAAGAAGGTACAGACATGTTGGATCTTTGTGCCTTGGAATTAAGAAAATCAAGAAATGGTTTTTTGGGTTATATAAAGAAAACCAAGAAATGGCTCTTGGGTTACAGAAAGAAAGTCAAGAAATGGTTTTTGGGTTAGTTTTGTTTTGACGAAAAACTTGATTCTTATACGGATCGGTGAACCTCCTTAGACCGTGTGTGTTAGAGCAAAAACTATACATAGGAGGGAGAGCACAGCACGCGGCACATGCAAGGGAACAGCCATGCCTCTCTTTATAAACCCCCACCCGTGATTGTATAATTTTTTATGTCACTTTTCTTTTTTGTATTTACAATTTAATTACATACCCATAAATGCACATGTGTGATGGACTAATTAATCACTAAGATTATGTTATATGCCCATTAGACAAAGAGATTAGTGATTAGACTAATTTAGCTACAGTTAAGGGTGTAAGTGGGATTCAGATTTGGTCACCTATTTCTCTTGTTGCATACTACTCCAATAGAGAAGTTTCGTGGAGGAACCAAAATCGGACGGCCAAGACACTTTGTTGACTGTTTTCTATTAAAATAAAATTGTCACTAATATGGGGTCTGTGGTGTTAATAAATGGAGAGAATCTTGATTTTTATGTTGGGTTATGCCGTGTGGGTTTCTGGTAGCATCAGCCTGTAGATACTCTGAAGAAAGAACCGACCCAATTCTTGCTGTGTCAAACGTGCCATGCCATCCATGCAGTGAAAAAAGTGTTGCTAGCCCCTAGTCAAAAAAATTTTGTTCTTTTTTTTTTAGGGAAAAAAAATCTAAATCTGAATCAGTGTTGTTATTTTCTCACATGGCAGAATGATTGGATAATTTTCAACGGCAAGTGGGAATGGACATTCATATACTTGTGTTAATAAGATTTGGTAATTTTGGTTAATTAAATGCAGTAACATGAAACTGCTTGATTTATGATGTGTCCTCTGTATTTGGACTGTAAGAATTTATTTAAATCAAGTATATGAATTTAGAACATCAATCAATAGTTAAACGAAAACGAATTTAGTACCCATTTGAATGTTAGATTCGAAATTATTTTGAGTCATAATTTAAACCACTAAAATTAAATACAAGAAAACATATTAGAAGAATGAAAAACGAGAGTCAAGTCTTACTCTCTTTGACTTTCTCTCAAAACTGCTACAAATGAATGTAGAGGCTAGGCTTAGTGTTAGAAGACAGGAGAGAGGAGTTAACTTATTTATAATGAATTTAACAAGTCTACCCATCATAGATCAATGTTAAATTAAATCTATATATAACCGTCTTCCATATCGGTTCACTAAAAGTGACATAAACTCATAACCTATTTGATCACAATTTAATTGGGTTTACCCACCAATCAATAAACTATATTAATCAGTCTATTTTATAAAAAATTAAAATAAATCAATAATTAATATTAGCCCACATAAAAATTCTAATATTCTCCCACTTGAACAATATTAATTATGATGTTTTTATGTTTTATGAAAAAAATATTTTTAAAAATGACTCTCGAACTGAATATTTTAAACTCAAATGTGGCCACAAAATTTTATAAAATATATAGTTTATTGATAAAATGACACCTTAAACATAATTATGTTCAGATTAAATTATCAATATCGAATCATGATAGTAATTATGTTCTTTATTGACATAGTATCAATCCATAGTCACAAATATTGACAACTTAATTGACCTGGATTCTGATATGACAGTGTAGTAAGAAAATAACACTCACATATGACAAATACACTATTTTCATTGTCCTTCCTCCAAATATTTCTCTTTTGTACATGCTCAGACAAGCAAAAGAACTCACAAGATTTCACAATAAGACTTTTGTTTCCATTTTGAAAATACACAATATATGTCTTAGTTTTTGTTTCTAGAAACACAATTGGAAACTAATTAATATAACTTAAGATAATTATACTAATTTTAAGCACTTAACGTATAACTCATTATATGCTATATATATATATATATATATATATATATATTGAATGTTCACATATGCATAATAAACAATCACAAAGTATTTAACTCACATATGCATAATAAACAATCACAAAGTATTTAACTCATATAAATAAAAATATATGAATAAGCAATGTAGCAAAATTATTTAACTTAGATGTTCAATTACAAACACAAAACTCTCACTAACCAAACACATCAAAAGACTCTACAACACCCATATCACTAACATATTTCTTGAAAATTATGGGTCTAAATATTTTGGTTAGAGGATCAACTAACATCAAATTAGAATTAATGTACTCAGTCTTAATATCTCATTTCTTCACTAAATCTCTGACTGTAAGATATTTAATCTTCATATGCTTAGAACCGCTTGAACTCTTATTGTTCTTAGAAAAGAACACAGTAAGATTATTATCACAATATATTTGAAGTGACCTAACAATAGAATCGATTACAAGTAACCCAAAAATAAAATTTTTCAACCATAAAACTTGTGTACTAGCACCATAACAAGTAACAAATTCAACTTGCATAGTAGAAAAACTATAAGTGTTTGTTTAACACTCTTCCACGAAACAACACCACCAGTAAGCATAAAAACATAACCCAAAGTGGACTTCATGTCATCTTCACAGCCTGTAAAATCAGAGTCTGAATACCCCACTACTTCAAGATCATTCACCCATATAAAAACCAACATATAATTTTTTGTATTTTGCAAGTATCTCATTACCTTCTTAATAGCTACCTAATGATCCTATATAGGATTAGAAAGATA
Source organism: Omphalea diandra (assembly GCA_949677035.1). Taxonomy (NCBI): domain Eukaryota; kingdom Viridiplantae; phylum Streptophyta; class Magnoliopsida; order Malpighiales; family Euphorbiaceae; genus Omphalea; species Omphalea diandra. The sequence continues at coordinate 6,294 of CATIWR010639351.1, read as the reverse complement.
TCGATCGAGAACACTACCTATGTATGCAATATATGGTCTTATACACACTTGAACATATATCAAGTTCCCAACAATATTGACATAAAGAATATTATTTATGGTCTGTTTCTTTATATCACTTTTAGGGCATTGCTCCTTATTAAATTTATCTTCTTTCATAACAGGAGTATCACCACTTTTGTAAGATTGCATATTGAATCTACTAAGCACATGATCAATATAGGCCTTTTGAGAAAGACCCAATAAATGACGAAACAAATCACGACGAATCTCAATACCCAAGACAAAAGATACCTTCCAAGATCATTCATATCAAAAGTCCTAGAGAGTAACTACTTAGTCTCACAAATCATCATCATGTCATTACTAGCCAGCAAAATATCATCAACATAGAGAAAAAGAAATATAAATTTACTTCAATCGATCTTATGGTAAATGCATTGATTATCTTCTTCTATGTGAAATCAAGTGAAATGACTATCTCATCATATTTGAGATACCATTGATGAGAAGCTTGTTTGAGACCATATATAGATTTTTTTAGCTTATAAACTAAGTGTTCTTTACCACTTTCCTTAAAATTTTAAACATCTAAAGGGCATAGGATTTCTCTTTTATCATGTAATAATAGCCACAACGGGAAAGTCATTAATGCAGGTAATAAAATATTTATTACCACAAATAGTAAGTGAATGAGAACCACCAATGTCAGTGTGAATAATCTCTAGAAGATATGAACTTCTATTAGCATCTTTCTTTTTAGTCTTAGTCAATTTACCCCTTATGCAGTCCACATAAACATCGAGATTCTCAAAATCAAGAGAAGGAAAAATGTCATATTTCACTAGTCTTTCAATTTCTTCTCTAGATATATTATTTAAACGTTTGTGCCACAATGAAAAAGATTTTTCTTTAACTAAGGATCATTTGGTCATAACATTGGTTTCACAAGAAGGTCCATAATTACTAGCATCATCCAAAAATAATCTATATAAATTATCGAACAAAACACATTCACTAATGAATTTAGAGTCTAAAAAGACATTAGCTCTTCTATTACTAATAGCAAAATGATATTCGATCTTATCTAAAACAGAAATAGAAAACAAGTTTCTCCTAAAAGATGGAACATAAAAAGTGTTTTCCAAAATGAGACAAAATCCAAACTCTAAAGTTAACCTAACTACTCCAACTTGCTCGACATCTATCTCCAAATTATTCCCAACTCTAAGCTTGGACTCCCTTTCACTTGGCTTTCGTTTACTTATGAACCTCTTCTTCTTCTTTCATCTTTAGCCAAGCTGTGAATTTATGATAATTTTTTCCTTTATGACCTTCTTTATGACAAAAGAAACATTTCACCTTACTCTTATGGATAATTTCAGGATCACCTACCTTCTTTGTCTGACTTCTATCATGTCATTTACAATTCTAATTCTTTTTAGGAGCATAATAATTAGGTTTAGACTTACCCTTATCCTTTTTAGGATCAGTCTTAGGTTGTATCACTAACATAGTAACCTCCCCCTTATCTTTCTTAATTTTTTTTCTTCAGTGTCACATTTGGTTATAAGGTCATTAATGGTCCAGGTAGTATTTTACATATTATAGACAGTCTTGATTTGGCTAAATTCAGGAGGCAAAGTGTTTAGGGCTTGGTGACTATGAATGCATTAGAAATCTCAAGTTTATGACTCCTAAGTTTGGTTTTAGGGTGAATCATATTTAGAATGCAATCTCTCACGCTCCCACTATGGTTGTATTTCATACTGGTTAGTTGACTCATAAGTGTCCCAACTTCAATATTTCATATACGAAGTACTTATCTTATACAGTAGCAAGACAAACTTTGGCAGTAACATTAGTAGGCAAACCTACTCCTAAGGTATTCAGGAATAGGTTTCCTCATGACCATAAGACTAAGACGATCATATCTCTCCCACTTAGCATATAATTCATTTTCCTCGATATTACTTTTATGGGTGGGTTTAGTAGGCTCATCCTCGTAAAGGGCATAATCTATCTTACTCATTCTCAAAACAAACTGAATATTCTATTTTTATCTTTTAAAGTTTGTGCTAGTCAAGAGTTCAACAGTCACAGTACTATTGTTGAAACTAAAAGAGATTGTTTTGTGTCAAAACAAAAGCATGTATTAAAATTGAGCTATGTACAAAATTAAAGTTATAATTAACACAATTTAAAAAATTTTGGCATCACTACATATTCTCCTTTGGGCAGAACATGCACATGCAATAGAATTTCTAGTTATAAAGCGCAAAATTGAGATTACACCAATTCTCGAGAAATTTATCCCCTTTAGGCAGACAAACTATCTAAACTAATGCAACTCTTAACACAAATAGTTTCATTTCAACACTCACTTTTAAAATCAATGCATTTAAAAATTCATTTTAGGCAGATTATTATATACATTAATTCAAAATTTTCTCTTCGCAAAAATTAAAAATAACTCTACGAATTTCAATGAAAGTTCAACTTTGGTGGTAACGCCCATATCAATCCATAAAATTATTTTAATTAGAGATTAATAGAAATCCAATTAAAATACATATCAAACGCAAATATATATATATATATATATTAATAATTATTGAAAAAAAACATACCATGACGAACATTAAAAAAAATTGAAATGTTATTATTTGACTTGACACGCTGAACACAAGCAAGTGCCCTGTTCCTAGTTTTCTTTTTTTTTTATTATTTTTTTGGAGTGATGAAGTTTTTTACACATGAAACCTCCAACCAAGCAAAATATAGATAATGCGTTTTACTACGGAAGCCCCATTGGCTTGATTTTATATGGAGAATGTGTGCCTATGAGGGAAAAAAAGAAAACATTGTAACAAAGATCAAGAGACAATGCAGCTAAGCATGACTTAACAAGAAAAATAAAACTATTTAATATCTATGATTGGCATAATCTGACATGCTCATTTGAAGAAAAAAAAACATACACAGTTGCGTGGGAACTATTAATTAGCCTAAGGAAAATCATCGAACAAGCTAGTCATGATCTCCTGAAAAATTACTAACTATATTGACATTCAAACTCTTTTGTGCAGGCATACAACAATTATATGTATTCATATGTCTTTGTGTGTAGGGCAAGTGTGGATTCTGTAAAACTCCATGACTGATTCTGCCATATAGACTACCAATCATGAATATGGGCTTTGCCCTAATTCTTTCCAACTCTTTTGTATCATGTACAATGGTTTAAGAATATGAGTTTGTGGGTCGTATACATGTGAAAGGATGCACATATCTACCTTCATATTTGTCAACTCAGATTCATATAAGTGCTAGAAAACAGAGGCAACTAAACAGAGAAAAAGACATATTAAAAACCAATAAAGCAAACAGATATTATACAGAAATAAATTCAGTCTCTTGTACAATTAATTGCATCCAGTTCTCTAAATGTCCCATCTCATTAAATAACTGGATAATAGTAAACACAAGCTGATTGCAAAGCATATCCAAAACATACCAAATCATACTGTTAATTATTTTAACCAACATATTTGAACAGCAACCGCAACAACAAAGACATTATGACATTAACAGCCTACTTTTCTTTTAACTTCAATTGGATCCAGAGTTGCAGTCCCTTTTTTTTTTTTAAAAAAAATTAATCTATTCTTTGGATACAATAAATAAACTGACTCATAATTTAATTATCAATACAAAATATTTAAGATTTTAAATTATATACAATCTCAGACTCTGATACTACATGTAATAATTTATTCAGAATCTAGTACATGAATTTAGAATACCAATCAATAATTAATTTATTCAAGATCTAGTACATGAATTTAGAACACCAATCAATAATTAAGCAAAAGCGAATTTCATATATATTTGCATGTTAGATCCAAAATTATTTTGAGCCATAATTTAAACCACTAAAATTAAATATAAAAAACATATCAGAAACATAGAAAACAAGAGCTGAGTTTTCCTCTTTTTGACTTTCTCTTAAGACGGCTACAAATAGGTATAGCGAATAAGGTTAGAGTTAGAAGGCATAAGAAAAGATTTAGTATATTTATAATGAATTTAATAAATCCACTTATTATAAGTTCATATTAAATTAGGTTTACACATAACCGTCTTTCATATTGACCCACTAAATGTGCTATAAGCTACCTATTTTATCACAATTTAATTGGACTTACCTATTAGTTAATAAACTATATTATTCAGTCCATTTTATAAAAAATCAATAATTAATATTAACACACATAAAAATTCTAACACGGGCATGCACAAAAGGAACCAACCAACTTTGTATAATTTTCTTATATAGGGAGACCATGGCAACTTGCCATTTCTTACTAATAATGGTTTCTAGGTTTTGCATTTGGCAATTGAGTTCAATCAAGAGAATTAATTCGGCTTGCATGACACCAGATCTCTACGTTACGAAGTTTAAAAGTTATAATTAGAATCTGAATCTTATCAATATTATCACTCTTCTTAATATTAAAAAAGTCTAAAAGCTATAAATCTGTTACCAATGAACATGATTGCAACGTTAATTAAGTTTATAATTTATCTATATTGAGTATATGAAATTTTATTCATTTATTTAATAAATGATCATTTAAATAATTATAATATATTTTTCAAATATAAAATCTTCATATTTATTTAAATTTAACTATAATTATTTTATTTATTGAATATATATAGCAAATTATTTCCGTCCAACAAAAAAAAACCGAATTCATGCAAAGAGTTTTGTCCGAAGTTAGTTAGGAGCAAGACCCGACTTTTTTGGGATTTGAATCGTTTGATGTTGTTGGAGTCTTATCATGCAATTATAAGTATCTTTTTTTTTTTTTAAAGATGAATGCTTCGGCTGATGAAATAAATATGTAGCCATCAAATTATTTGCTTGATAATATATATAATTAATAAAAGATCAAGTAAATAATTAATTTAGTTTTTGTTTAAATTGAACTTACATTTCCACGTGGAAGAAATAGGAATATTCTTGGACCATATTAAAAACAGGATCTTGTGGGTAATTACGTCTAACTAAATTTGTATCTAGAAATCACCTTCGAAAACGAAATACTGCATAGCCATATAACTATATTAAAATTTCATTTCTTTAGGGATAAAGCGATATCATATGTTAATTTTCCAACATTGTTGTGTGTCAAATATGAAATTTATCCTATTTTAGATTTTCATTTATTTTATGAAAATTTTTTTTTAAAAAATATATTATATGAGAAATATATTTTTGGTGTTAAGAATATATTAAAAATATTATTTTTTTTAATTTATAAGATTATAATAGAATTTTAATTATAAATATTTTATATTTATATTATTTATTATTTTACATAAAAATATATTAACAATAAAATTTTGTATAATCTTATTGATCCCAGTAACTATTACATGTCGACGACGATCGATGATGCATGTCGATAATTAACGATTATATATATATATATATAATATTTTTTATTTAGCTGAAATTTATTAAAATGTAGAAAATTATTTTTTAAAAAAATACTTTAATTTTTATTAATAAAAATATTTTCTATTAATTAATTTTTTTAAAAAATAAATCATTAAAAAACCTACTAATTTTCAATGTTTAAGAACCGGACTAATCAGTAAATCAGTCAATTGATAGATCTAATTTAATTAATTTAATAATAAAAAAATTTAAAAATATTATAAAAATAATTGTAAAAAATAAAAAAATATTAAAATATAAACATATTCATAATAATAAAAAAATAATATTAAAAATTGATTAAAACTAAACTGAATTAATTAAAAATGCAATTTTAATTTTATCAATCTAACCGGTGGATTCTTTCCGCTTTTTCAAAACATTTCTATTTTTCCGCGGAGCAAACCGCGGAGTGACTCTTTCATTTTATGACGGACACAACTGAAGAACTAGTTCACGTGTGAGTTCAACGCAGAATGCTGAGCATAATGGATCTCAGAAACTTAAAATTCCAGGCATAACAAGTCAATAATGTACTCAGCACAAACGTTTTTATCAGTGCACCAAAATTGACCTCTCCTGGGTCCCGTCCCGTTTGGAAAATCTTGGTGGGTTTGCATTATTGAACCCGTGATGGAGTGTGGTATTTCCATGTCAGATTCCACTATGGCCTCTATTCTATCCATAAGTTGAGCCCTCCTCCAGTCACCCTGTGGAAATGGGGGATCAGGCGCTAGAGCATGCAATAGTTTGTATTTCGTGGAAATGGGTGACCAACCGCGGGG
>CATIWR010639348.1:0-49613 GCA_949677035.1 Omphalea diandra | reverse complement strand
TTTGTGTGAACCATAAACATAAGTTGTATAAGTTTGGTGTGAGTTTAGAAACATCAGTTTAGTTGAGTGAAATACCCAATTATGTAGAATTGAGGAGTGAACGTAGGGTTCGTTAACACCTGAATCACTATAAACCTTTGTGTTGATTCTTCTCATCTCTTTCTTCACTTCCTAAACACATTAACCTTCCTTTTTAATTTTTAATTAAACACCAATTTAACCCCCCTTATTGGTGTCTAGGCCAACAAAATATTTTCGCAAATTTTCAATTGTATCTAAATTTTTTAATTTATTCAATTACACTCTAATCTGATAAATTGATTTTAATTATACCTCGAGTCAAAATCATCATTTAATAAAATGTATATTTAAGCTCAATTGACCTTTATATTTTTTTTTAATTAGTACAATCCAATTCAAATTAAATTTAAATCTTAATAAGATAATATTTATATTTTTACTCAATTTAAATATTTTTCACAAAAATATCAAAAATTTTTTACTATTTAAATTGATGAATAAATAATTGTATACTAATTTCATGTTTTAAAATTATAAATTTTATTTTTATATATTTAAATAATAAATTAATAAATCATTCATTTTTATTTTAAGGATAAATTTTTTGAGAATGTTCAGGTTCATATAATGTAATTGATTTTTAAATTTTTCTTAAAACTTTTTATTTTAAATAGTTTAAATAATTTATTATTTAAAATATATAAATTAATTTTTTAATGAGAGAATGAAAGAAATTTTTTTTAAATGAGAGACTGAGAGATTTATAAATTATAAATTTAAATATAAAATTATCAAATAAAAGTACATAATAAATTTAATTAATTAAAAAATGAGATTAAATTGAACAAAAATAAAAGTATTATCTTAATTAAGCTCATATAATTGATTTTTTTAAATATTTCATAAAGTTTTTATTTTAAATGATTTATTATTTAGAATATAAAAATAAATTTTTTAAGGAGAGATTGAGAGAATTTTTTTAAAAATGAGATATTCAGAGATTTTATGAATTATAAATTTAAAATTCAAAAATTTATAGATTTAAATATAAAATTAAAAAATTTCATATAAAACTATATAATAAATTTATTTAAGAAAAAAAACAATAAATTGATTACAAAATAAAAGTATCAACTTAATTAAGTTCATGTAAATAATTTTTAAAAAGTTTTATTTAAATAGTTTAAATAATAATTATTTAAAATATAATAATTAATTTGTTAAAGAGAGATCAAGAGATTTTATGAACTATAAATTTAAAATTTTATTTTTTAAATTAAATATAAAATTAAAATTCATCATTTAAAAATACAAAATAAATTAACTAAGCAAAAATGAGATTAAATTGAATAAAAAAATAAAAATATTATCTTAATTAAACTCATGTGCTTGATTTTAAAATATTTCTTAGTTTTTATTTGAATAGTTTAAAGTTTTATTATTTAAAATATAAATTTAATTTTTTAAAAGAAGATTGAGAGAATTTTTTTTTAAAAAAAAAAGGAAGTTTGAGAGATTTTGTGAATTATAAATTAAATTTTAAAAATTTTTAATTTCAAATTTAAGTATAAAATGAGAATTCAACATATGTAAGTACATAATAAATTTAGTTATGTAAAAATAAGATTAAGTTGAACAAAAATAAAGTACTATATTGATTAAGTTGTAAACTTAATTTTTGGTTAAATTAAACTAATTGAAAAAATGTAGAGGTCAGTTAAGTCTAAATGCATTCTACTAAATTTTATTTTTCACTTGAGATATAATTAAAATTAATTCGTCAAATTATAGTATCATTGACTCAATTAGAAGTTTTAGATACAATTTAATATCATATAAAGTTTTGAATTTTGAGTAATTAAACTAAATTGTTGCCATAATTTTTTAAAATGATTTAATCCATAAAAGAAATTTATCATAATTTTACCTTTTTTTTTATAACAATTATGATAAATTTGATTTTTGTCATGATAAAATTATATATTAAGATAAATCTAATTTTATCACAAATTTTTTATAATGAGTGATTTTTTTTTATCATTGGACATTTTAAGTTTGTTTGCAAATTAATTTAATTATAGTATATGACTTGAATATAATTTTATGTAAACTGAATTCAATTATTTCAATTATATATAGTCATTTGCTTAAAAAAAATAAATTATATTTAATTTAATAAGCTTTTAAATAAACATAAAAAATTTTAATAAAGTTTCATTTTTATATAAAATCTATCATACTAAAAATAATTTTTTAAGAGAATTATTATTTCTCTCTTAACAAATTATGAAAAAATAATGCATAAATGATAAAAAATGAACATTTTAAAATTGAATAACAAATGACCCGACCCGAAATATTAATTTTAAGAGTAAATCCGAACTCAACCTGAAATCATTTTCTATAAGTACGACTTGATGAGTGATGCGAATTTGCCCAAAACCCGAGCAACCCAAACCCAACCAGACCCATTTGCCATGTTAGTTACAATGGATTTTAACTAGAATATCACAATAATAAGATTAATTTTATAATATAATTTTTTTATGTGAGATTTTATTTTTGTTTTTTTAGTAACAAGAACTTGAAAGATATCACAAACACATTAACAAAATGTGTAAAGATGTAGAGATGAAAAAAGAACCCAAGAGATTAGCACAAGAATACAATATGATAAGATTTGAAGATGAAGAATGAGATGAGCACAAGATAAACAAAATAAAAAATGAATTCAACAAATTAAAAAGGGATACACAAACCTCAAACTTGAACAAGGCTTTGATACCAAAATTATAGAAATCAACAACTATATATCCCAATAGCTATAGAGAAACAATATATATATATATATATATAATTGTCACCTTCTAACAAGAAATAGTCCAAGGATTGATTTAAGCAGAAGTTCATAATCAACTATTCAAATCAAAGACTAAAATAGTACCTAAGTCGCTTTCTAACGCCACAAACACTAATGAGTTTGATAAGTTAAGAAAGAAACAATGATTTTGGTTTTGAATGCCATAAACTTCAAGAATAAGCTTTGATAAGTTCTAGGTTAACAAAAGAACCTTTTAGCAAAACACTTACAAAAAACTTGTATTTCTATTATATTCAACTTGTGCATTACAAATGAACAAGTCAAGCTTATATAGATGTCAAGTGAAGCTCACACTACAAACCTACACGTGGTTACATAGGATTTTATTTTAGCGTTTACATACATTGATGCTAATTAAACCCCATTATGTTACAAGTAACTTCCCAACTATCATGTTAATGCATTAACTCTTCATTATTTCTTTTATAACTCTCAAATATATATATAAAAATATAATAAAAATATATTTCTAATAGGCCAAAATAAAATAAATGTTCAAATCAAAAACCCAAACACATCACATGGTTAGACTCTTATCTTTATGATTTGGGCTTGCTTGAATCATGTAGACCCATTTAAACTTCTCTTCCATTTTTAGCTCCTTAGCCTAATCTTAACTATCTTGGTTATTTCAAATTTGGTCAATTAAAAAGGTTAAAACCTCTTTCATTTTAGTAGCTCCAGACCTTGTCATTGGTCCTTCTTATATCGTTAATGAATCCTTAGTTTGCAGGTTCATATCAATCCTACATCGTAATTTCTCTCCCTCGTGAAAGTCAAAGGATGCGAGCAAGCACAAAACAATGGAAAAGTTAAAAAAAAAAAAAATGGAATTCAACATTTTTTAAATAACAAAACCGCGTCCAATTCAACATTTATGCTATTGTACGCTCCTAACCCAGAAACCTGCTACTAATTAATTTTGATGCCCCATACTCCTAAACCATACATCAATACCAACACATCAGTTTTCCCAAGAATCTGGCATTGGCGGTAATCCTTGAAATTGTTACACATCTAGCAACTATATGATCCTAAATTCTTCTATCCAATATTATGTTTCATTTCAGATACAGTATGTACCATTACCAAATAAAAAATAGGGCATCCCTGATAGAGAAGCAAACCTTGGGGTTCTTGTTTGTCTGAAATTTGTAATCTTTTCTGCTAAGCTTTCCCCACCATGTTTTCCCAATAGCCATCCTAGATCACCTTTTTTCTGCTCATCTCCTTTTCTTGATCACAGGTTATCGAGCTTTGTTTTCTCATGTTCGTAACCAGATGCTTTACCAGTCCTACCGATCAAATATACATCTGGCATGGATTTGTCATTGTGCATGTCAAGACCCTGATAAGATCGATTAACAAAGTACTCGGCCCCAGATTTTATAGTTCCCTTGGTAAGTGAAGTAGAACTTCTGTCCTGCAGTTGGAGGGCCTTCTCCGTTGCATTCACTAAAGCAAGGGCACCATTATTTTCTTCAGGGTTCTCTGATTGAGCAACAACCAGAACTTGAATACATACAATTACCATTGACATATAACACAACTTACATGGGTGATCAATGGACTTCTAAAATATGTTCATCTTGGTGAGTTAGAATATTTCAGAATAGAATTTTCCTGTTTTATAATTCTTGAAAATGGCAAGATGAGGAATGACATGAAAAAAGAACACTTTTATGACAGAGCAATATCAAACTAATCAATATATTTCATTTAACTTGATCAAAACATGCATATAACTACTTGTGCTAAAAGTCCACAATTCTGGTATTATCTTAATTCAAATTCTTATGTCTGACAAGCAAAAAATATTTCTCTAGCATAATCAAACAGTGACCATAATTTCCATCAACTCAAATGTGCAAGCCATAAAATCAACACAATCAAGCAGGAGTACCCATGAATTAACATGGACACTTAACCAATGAAAAGGGATGATGAGCTCATGAGGCATCATTCTATATAAAAAACCAATATCTACAGTTACTTTTGGCATTATATCAGTTGATTATACAATTCAATTTCTATCCTTTTGCAAATTGTCCACTGACCAAATGTAAATTTTAAATGCATGAACCACATCTTTTAATTGAATCATTTCCAAACAAGATCTGAGAATGGATTATTGATCTCTGATTTATTGATTGATAATCCACCATTAATTAGCTAGTTTAGTCACTACATTAAAAAAAAAAAAAAAACAAAAAACCAAAAAAAGTGGCCAACCATGTATCCCCATGATTTTTCACATGACGAACTTCAAAAGCATACTCATTTTTCACCCAACTAATTCCAGCACATTCAGCGAAACCAAATAAACTTGAAAGACTGAAAACTACCTTGAAAATAAAAATCTTCCACATATCTGCCTTGCAAGAAAGAAAACCTTGCTTCTTCAGATTTGTTTCTTGCTTCTGGTGGAGATGAATTAATTAAGTCCCGAAATTCCATCACATATGCTCCTGTCCATTGGCTTCGTCTATAGAATGAAATTCCAAAAACAAAACCATATAGAAATGATGCAGGAGTACCCAAAATCCAAAGATAATCAAGCATATCTTTGAAAATAAATTTGGAAACATCCTATCCTCCTAACCATCTTCATATTTATTTTCTCCTCATTTTGACAATTATAATGTTAAGCACACAATTCACCAATCAGTGAGTTTCTCAAGTGTTAGGATTGAGACATCAGATGTCTGATTGAAGAAGAGGACAGTTAATGCCAAAAATTTCACCATTGGAACAACTAGAGCAACATTTTCAAGATTTGAGAAGCAGAATGAAACTGTAGTAAATTATTATGCTATGAAATATCAATTAAAAGCTGTCTCAGCTTTTGTTCAGAGAAGAGAAAAAAACATTGAATAACCTCATCAATTGGAGTCCCCAAAATGAAGCATAATACATCTGATGATGGCCTTTTAACCAAAAAAAAAAAAAAAAAAGGTGAAACTAAAGAAGAGAGATTATAAAGCAACTTCAATAGCATATTCGGTATAATGGAGTGCACAGATTATCTTTCGTTACATCTTTTTGACAATGCGTTGTGACACATCTGCCACATGAAGGATTAAGTTTCAATTTGAAGCTCATCAGAACAGAAAGCACTGGAGGCATGCTCAACATGTCAGAATTCAATTTTCATTCAATTCAGAAAGCAAAAGCAAGTGATAGATATTGAATGGATAATGTGAAGGAATCGTATACTCAACTTTAGCAATTTAAACAAAGGAAGCGAGCAGATCCAATTAGAGAAAAGAACATGTCTCAGTGTGTTGCTTATTTTTAATTTTCTAGTAAAGTAGTTGTGTTTGTAATTCTGTTAAATCTGACTCGGAGTTATGCAGCCACATGTCTATGCTACATAAAAAATGCATTGAAATAATCAATCACTGAACCAAACATTTTATTCTTTGACAAACTCAAAACTGAAAAAAAAAACCCATGTTCACATAAAATCCATACTAAATTGTAAAGCACCTCCTATGTTGCAAAGATCATTTAAATAATTAAATGAACAAAGACAAACGTTTATGTATGAATTTTAGTTTGAAAATTAAAAAAAAATAAAGAGAAAAATATTATGATAATGTTACCCATGGGATTGATAAATTTCTAACAAAAGAACAGTACTAATTAACTTAAAAAGGTGACATGAACAATTAACTTATAAAAGGCACCAAATGTATTTATAAAATTTTCAGGCTTTATATGTAGTAAGCATTATTGAACTTGTTTAATAAGCTCATGTGCAATATTTCCAGACTTCTGCAGTGCATAAAAATTTAGACAAGTGGAAAAAAAAAAAAAAGGTAAATAGCAAATCCTTCTACTTAGTATAGCAGAAACTTAATTTTATAGATATCTAAACTACATCCCATCTGAACCAAGCCAAGAATGATAGCTTGAATCTCGTTAAGCTTTTCTCTCTCACTTGGACCAGGAAAAAAAAAAAAGGCACCCTCACACTATTACAATTAGTGTTGGTCTTTAAATGACGATTTCCCTTTCAACCTAAAGGTCCTGAATTGCATAAGGCCAAGGAAAAGAGGAGAAAGGAAGCAAAGTCAAATGTGGAACTGTCAATACCTATCAAGCATAGGGGCTAACTTATATACGAATCAATGGACTCACTGGTACTTCTAAGTGGACGGTTACATGCCATATTTATTAGCCAGTATACCCAGGTTTCAGAAAATAGACAGGAACTATTCACTATTACAAGCTCATCGATACATGATGCAATAAATAATGAGGCAGAACTGCTCATGGGGAATTATTGTATCAATACAGCAAATAATAGAAGTTGAATTCCGTTTATGGGTAGGAATTCAATATTTCAATAGCAACAGTAAATAATCGCAAACCTGTTGAAAGCTAGCATGGCTTCAAATGGAGTGATAACTGGAGCTAAGAACTCTTTACTATCCAAAAGAGCAGTTTGGGCACAGGAAACATAGATGAAAACATCACACTGCCAAAAATAGCAATGTTATGTCATAAAAACCAATAAAGTAAGCTTTAATCAGAAGGAGGGAATTATTGCACCTCAGGGAAGTTAGCAAGTTTTGCAGGGTTTGGCCTTCCCATAACAAGAGTGTAAGCCTTTTTCCCTGCACTAGCAATTAGGTCTTTCATCTGATGAATCATGTCAGGTAACCAGCTGCATCAAAATGAACAAGTTAAACATGATTATTCAGTGGCATAGCAAGGATTTCAGTTAGTGGGGCATCATACACACAAATGCACCAAGCAAATTTGGTAGTGCATCCTTAGCATTGTTTGAAAAGAGATGTAGTCTTTGCTGACACGTAGGCTAGCCCGAGGATGCTCTTATTGTAAATATGAAAAAAAAAACTTATACTATATAGTTCATTTGAAACTGTATTTTTTTACTATAAATGCTTCTTTGATTTCTAATTTCTTACTCAATTAATTGCTAGAATAATGATTTTCCTTTAATTACAAATTTATTCATAATTGATTAAGATATGAATATTTTAATAAATTTTTATTGCAAAAAATCAACCACAATTATATATTTCAATGATCTAAATATGTGTGAATAATGAGAAAAAACAATTAAAACTAATTAAAATACAAATATATTATCTCTCTTTAATAAAAGAAAAAAATGTATGATTAGTTTCCGTGAGCTTTATGTCGCAATTATAAAATAAGTGTTTTAAACAATTTCGGTTTTCTAAATAAAGAACATTTGTTGTAAACAATTTATTTTAATAATCTCTTCTAGATTTTTTATACAAAGAACATTTACACATTTTACATTTGAAAGGTTAAATCTTATTGGAAAAGATCAAAATATAATTTATTAAAAGAGTTAATAATAAATTGCTATTTTGTTACTGAGTCAAGACTGAATTCTAAGATTAACTCAATCATGAAAATTCTAAAATAAATTTTTAAGGTGCCAATCTGATAATTTTACTGGGGTCAATCATCTAAATTTTAAAATTTTAAGGACTCCTTTAGTATTTTTCTAAAATTGAGTGGGGTCAAATGACCCCACTTTATAAACAGTGGCTTTGCCCTGTGATTATTAACACAAAAAAAAAAAAAAAAAAAAGGTACCAAGAATAAATTGATACATATATAGCAACAAATAAATCCCACCAAATTATAATCTTGAAAAGGATTTAAAAAACTTATGAATAATGAATATAAAAGAAATCTGTAACAAATTTGATGTGTCTATAAAAAATTATCATCTACAGAGGTAGTCACACTTCCTAATCAGATATTTAAATGAACTAGTTATTTTAATTTTTTATTCTCTCAAGATATTTACAAAAATGAATATCAAGAATGATTAGAAAAATGAATACCAATCAAATGTCTATATTATAGTCAAAGAAAATGCCATATGCACAGAGAGGAAAATCTCAATATATAATCTGAAATACACACCCAGAAATGATGGCCAACAAGATTTCTTCATTCTATGACGCTAACCATTATCAACTAATCATAAGAATAAAGAATCCTGTGGAACCAATATCAAAAGGGTGGAAGCAAAAAAAATAAGAAAAACAAGAATCGTGACAAAAGTCCAGTTTACCCAAGTCATTGTCCATAAAATGAAAACAAACAGTAGCAATACTAGTGACAAAATTATTAGTCCTGAAAAAATAAACACCAAATAGAATACCACATACCTACACCAAGGGTTCCCACCAAAATCCCAACAATATTAGCATCTTTTGCCTTCTCAACCAAGTAATATCTGCATGGAAACATTCAAGCAAAAAATACACAACTTTAATGGATAACCAGCATAGAAAAGGAGATCAATAAATTGGGAATTCAGGATAAAAAAGCATAAACAGATAAGTGCTGAGTGACAGGAAGGGATAAAAAGTAGAGTATCATTGTCTTGGAAAATAATACCTACGCTTAAGAATCCTTCTCTGCTGAGATAAATCTGTAACCAAGCGATTTTCTTTTGCATCATATCTGACTAAAACAAGCACCACCAAGTCAAAAGGAGGATTTTCTCAGGAGTGGAAGAAAAAATAATGAATGTTAATTATGAGTGTGCCCGATTGATTACAGAACTATCCATTAAAGACAGGAAGGGCAATAAAACAATCTGTTTTAAGGTTTTCATATGCATACTTGCTAAACCACAAATATAAATTAGGCAAGTTCAATGATGAAAACAAGCGCAAATCGCAGCATGAATTAAAAGCAAAAGACTAGACCAATGTTAAACAGAAGACAACCAGGAGTGGAGAAAATCTAACTATCCTTCAATGCTTTTAATTTAAGCAATCCTGAAGTCAATTGCATAGACTGAGGAAAAGCACTGAATGTGTACCATATCAATGCCAGAAACTAGGTAGAGAAGAAACTGTCTAGACAAATATCTCCATTACAGCAATTTAGTGAGCCAAACTCGGATCAACCCACATGCACAAAAATTGTATCTGAATACTTGTAAATAAATAATTGCACACAAATTTTCAACAAATTTCCAGCAAAACATTGCCACAATTATACCTATTTCACAGCCATTAAATGTCAGAACAACATTTGCAAATGCTGAGTTTCCAGAACCAATCCACACAAGCAAATAGTCCTCCATCTTGTGTCCATCAGGTAACTCCCATATCAAGCCTCCACTCCTGTGTCTAGAACCAGATGATGCTTCAACATCACTGCTAGAGCTACAGTCACCAAATGGTCGTGGAAGCCCATCAAAATTTTTTTGATTGCTTGAAGGATTTATCACTGAGCATGTAGCATCAGCAAAATGGACTTCTGAAAACTTTGACCGAGATTGCATTGACAATGCTGCCTTCAAATCTTCTCTAATATGTGGGATAGAATGTGCATATTCCAGCCCATAAAGGACCTATATCAAGAAACCCCAAAATAACTATCACTGGATTGGTATGTCACTGCTTTCAAAAGAAACATCCCAGGTCAGAAAGGTTTAACTTATCAGAACATCAGTAAGTCACAACACCCTAAGGAGAGGGAAAACAAAGGAATGTGGCAACCAAATTTCTCCCATATTTCATACCATGAGATATCTAAAATCAATAACTTTTGGCAGTGATACAAAGGGGTGGGCACAAATTGATGTAAACCAGAAAAGTGACCGAACCAAAACAGTTCGATCGGTTTGGTTCAGTTTATATATAAATTCGGTTTGATTCAGTTTCTTTTTTAAAAAAATTTTGGTTAATTTGGTTTAGTTTGATTTTTACACTCAAAAAATTTCAGTTGAACTGAATTGAACCAAATTTATTTAAAATCAAACTAGAACAAATTGAATCTGTATTAAATCAAACCAAAATGGTTCAACCTATTTAAATTCATTATTTATATTAAATATATAAACATATATTAAAACATATTATTTATATTAAAAAATATTAGAACTATTATTTATATCAAAATAATTTTTAGAACTATGATTTTAAAATTTATTTTTTAAACAAATTCAGTTTAAAACAAACCGTAATTGAACTAAACCAAATTGGTTTGGTTCGATTCAGTTTATAAATTTAATATTCGGTTCAGTTTGATTTATATTTTTTTAAAGTTCGGTTTTTTGGTTTTGGTATGTTTGGTTCGGTTTGAACTGAATGTCCCCATCCCACCTAGTAAGATAGACTTCAGAAAATTTGAAAAATCATACTATCCTGAGGTTGTGCCTACCTCTAGCATTTTAAATCAAGGTTAAATCAAACAACAGAAAAATATGATGTAGATGACAAATAAATCGTTTCAACCATACAAAAATATGCTTGCATCACATATGAATGGCTTAGTGCATATAAAAGCATTGGTACAGCTACATCAATAGTATCTAACAATGTATATTAAGTCATGCATGTCAAATGGAGGTGCACATTAAAATTATAGTAAGATAAAACAATCTATAATCAACATGAAACTAACCTCTTTGAATGAAGGGTTGTGGAATTTCTAGGAAGAGGGAATGCCTCAACTGTCATGTCTATATGTGCACGAAGAATTGCATATTTAAATGTACAACATATGCTTGTATAAAACAATATCAAAATTGATCAAGTCAATATGCTAAATTAATATGCCCATGTTTACTTTGGCATTCATCAAAACAAAATTAACTCAGTCCAAAAGCAAAGATACAGAAGTTAAAATTATTGATTATACCAGCAAAGGCCTGCTACTCTTTGCGGCAACATCCAATAAATTTTCAGCACAACTGGATATGCTAATGGAAGCCTTTCCAAAAACAAAGTATGCTGGAAGAGTTGATGTCCTGCCAACAGAAAATGGCTTCAAGATAAGCATATATAAAAGATAAGATAAAATAATCATAAGTAGCTCCTGCCAGGTTAATCCATAGCATTTATCTCATGTTCTGCCACAAATATAACAGTCATCACAATGAAGTTCAAAAAAATGAGGTCAATGTCAATCTCAAATCTCAAACTCCCACAAACCCTTTAGAACCAAACTTCTTCTAAACTTCTCAAATTCCCAGAAATCTCTCAGAGTTAAACTTTTCCCACAATCTGGTAAGTCTGAGTCTTGGATTTGAAAAGAAATTGTCTAAATCACACTCAATCTCATTGTTTTTGATATTTCTGCAAGGGACCATAGAATGATGCCGAAAAAAAAAAAAAAAAAAATATATATATATATAAGAAGAAGAAGAAGAAGAAATGCACTTGAAATTTCATTTATGTTAACACAGATCACTTGATTGTTGCGTTGAACTCAACAAGGAAAAAGAATGTGTCACCGATAGGAAGTTAGCATATAAGGAAGTATGCAGAATAGGGACCAATCTAGGCAAAGAGAGTCAAAAAGCTTTCTACAAATAACTCTAAGCAATCAGGTTTCGAGGATCTATTCCTTTTACAGGTTACGCATTATAAAGGACAGTGTTGATACAAATGAAAATATTAGACTTGGCAATGGACATACCAAAACCTACGGGCATATATTGTATTTTCTTTTAATAAGTCACATAAGACAAATGTCAGCAACTACACAATATTGGACTATGAAACTGACAGGTATAGGAATTTAGAGAGAAGAAAGGAATGGAAATGCCAATACTCTTATCTGGTCACACTTAGCATGTGAGATTTCCTAAAACTAAAGATTCTGAACTACATGTACGTACATCATACTTGCAATACAAGGCTGTTTGCAATCGAAAGGGCAACGTTCATTGTCTTTTTTTATTTTTTTTTTAAAACTGAATTTCAGAAATCCATGTCACAGCCAGCAAAGTTCGATAGTCTAATGATCTCCATGCCAAGAACTTGTTCCCAAAATGAAAGTCACATAATTAAACTCCTAAAAATTAATTTTCATCAACTGAAGCAAAAAAAAAAAAAAAGTAACAGAATTCATATCTTCTTTGGCAAAAGAATTTCAGAAAAGTTCCTATATATGCTACATTCATTTTGAACTAGCAGAAACTAACAATAAACTAGTAGATCATAAACCAAAAACAGTATAATTCTAGTCAACAGAAAGATTATATGCGCCACAAAAACGCGGGGATAAGGCACTCACGGGCTGAGACAAGTATGTCCATAATGCACAACACAATCAGCATCAACATGAGAAGCTCCAACTTCATCAACACAACAACTTCCATACGTCGCGTCCGCCATTACAAACAAACGAACCGCCTCTTTCCTATCCCTACTGTCACCGCCATTTTGTTCAGTCACATGTTCTTTCATCGACTCAAGTTTTTCCATCAGTGCCCTCACCACTCCAATGGAATCATTCAATAATTCATCTGGAAACTAACAGTAAAAAAAAAAATCTAATCCAGTGATAGGTTTTGCTAGGGTTTTACAGGTAATTTTATTTATTTATTTTTTTGAATATTACCTGTAGAGCGACTCTGTTGAAGTTGCTATTGTGAATGAAGTCAGCGGTGCGGTCAATTTCGTATTTTTTCTCGAAATCCATGGCCGAAATACTGTTCTAATCTCCCTCTCTATTTGATTTTCCAGAGGAAGAAGAAGAAGAAGAAGAACAGACGGATCCATTTTTAAACTCTGGGCCCATATAGTTTAGAAAACTATTGGGCCTAAGAAAAGCCCTTCCGGCCCAGCACATTGCACTCTCGTATTTATTTGTTTTCTCCTCCGCTTCTTTATCCATATTCTCCCGGTCGGAAATAAAAGAAATAAAGCAGCGGCAACCAGCGGGGAATCCCAGGGCGTAGAATCACCGGTGACCTCACCATTCTCTGCTCTCTTTCTTCGGTCATTTCTTTGTCTCTCGCTTTTCTAGGCTCTCGGCGACTTCAGAATCTTCACGTTTTTTATTATCGTTTGAAAACCTGTTAGTATTATTGAAAGTTTTAAATTTTGAAATGATTATATAGTAGATATTGATAAGCTTGTGGTTATGGAATGCATGTCTTCAATGAATAAATCTTATCATTTTTTCTTTCGAAGGGTTGATAATATTTCCTTCCAATGAGGCGGCAGCAAGAAATATCTAGACTTAATTTTAGTTAGAACTTTTTTTTCAAAAAAAAGAAGAAAAAAACACTTCTTTTTGGTGTTGAACTTGGATATTAATTTAATTTTTCCCATTATATGTTGATGGGTTATTCAAGTATTGTTTGTGGAGCATGAAAATGTGGTGTTTTGTAGATTTAATGCGCGGGTGATCAAACTCTTGGGATTATTGATACATGGCGACTTGTGTTGGTGCAAGTCCCCTAAGACCTTGTCTACATGTCCCAAGAACATCCCAGTCACGCCAACAACCTCCTATGCGACCATGTGTCTTACCACTTTGCGTTGTGTCTTTAAAGCTTGCTGGTAGTGCTTCATTGCGCCTTAATAATGGACTTGCATTGAAACCCCAGCGACATGAATCAGCAGTGAGATACCAGCAATGTAGTCCTGTTTGCTTGCTTGGTGGCAAAGACAAGTCTGAAAAAGGCAATGAGGTAAGAAGCCTGAATCTTTTTTTTTTTTTTTTTTGGTGTATGCATATTGATGAATGACAGTGGTTGCTAAAAGGATGACTGAAATATTTTCTTTATTTTCTGCTTATTCATGGTATTGACTTCAGAACCTGAAGCTACAGTTTGGTATAAATTTTAGTCCCAACAACTTGCATTTTGCTGAATTTGTCTTTTTCGGCCTTTTTTTTTTTATTAGCAGCCCTGAGATTGAGGAATAAGATAGGTGGTGGTGCAAGGCAATATTTTCAGCTTCCTTTTGGATAAATGCTGTGCTGTCATTTTTGGCTTGAGCATAGTTATTAAAGGCACAAGATGCACTAAGGCATTAAAGAGCACTAGAACCTAGGCGCAAGGCGTAGGCGCAGGCGTGTGCCTGAGTGACAGGAGTCGCAAAAATAAAAAATTAAAAAAAAATAAAAAATTTTATTATTAGACTACTAGTAAGGTGATATAATATTATAACTATTAATATTTAATACACATTAAGTAATAACAACAAAAAAATACACACACAAAGAAAAACAAAACTTAATAAAGATTTCAAATTTTAAACACACAAGACTCCTAAGTTTCTTAAGATTGTTTCTTCTTCTTCTGTTTGTCAGCAACTTCTTCTTGTTCTTTTTTTTTTTTTGCTGGAGCAGAGTTTCTTTCTCTTCTTCTGTTTTTTCGGTAATTTTCTTCTTCTTCTATTTTTTTGGCTGGAGCATATCCCTTTTTTGCCATAACTTTCTGTTTTTTTTCTTGAAATAACCAGGTGTGCTAAGGTCTACCAAAAGTGTTTTTTTAATTTCTAATCAGTGGTTCACATTTACTCACACATATAAATAAAAAAAAAAAAAACAAATATGTAGAGCTTGTCACAAAGGCGCGCCTTTAGGGCAGCTCGCCTGAGGTCCAAGGTGCACCAAGGCACACGCCTTTGTAACAGTGCCTGCCTTTGGCTTTCTAGGGTGAAAAGGCTGGCGCTTGGTGCGCCTCGGACGCGCCTTTAACAACTATGGGCTTGAGTGCGCCATTGTTCATCAAATGGTCAATCTGAAAGGCCTACTAACTAAACTAGCTTTTGCAGATTTGTTTGGTTTATCTTTAATAAAAAAATTGAAAAGAAAAAAAGAGCACTCAAATTTTAATTTTTATTACCTTGATTAACATTGCTTAGTAATTATCTTAGTCTACCTAATTAACACTCTATAATTCTGTGAAATATATGTCCAAGTGTTTGGAAGGTTTTACAAAGTTGAAAATACGAACCAAACCCAACTGAATATTTTATGCTAGGTTTCGTTTTGCACTTTCATGAACTTTAAACCAGTTGGAGTGTTCTAAGGGACAATTTTAGTTGTTTTGATTGCATTTCTTTGGAGTTGCAACTATTTTCAGTTGGCTATGTTTTGAAATTGAAGCTGCCATACTATCATACTGAAAGATGTTAAACCAAATTATAACTGATCTGGTTGGTTAAATAACCAAGGTGTTAATTGCTATTATAAGGAGCTGCTGACCTTAATCTTTTACTGCCAGTTAGATTTTAGTCTTGTTGCATGTGTCCTTGAGAATGGTTCATTATTTTAACATTCATAGATATAACATTTCTAGTTTATATATCTCTCTATGCCTTTAAACGAAACCCTGTTGGTATAGTGAATGATTCTGCTTATTCTGCAGAAAATGTTCTTTTACAACATATTCTTATTTTTCTTTGCAAGTTCTTTTCCTGTGAGTGTAATTGCATTAGTAGACTTGTATCTATATATTGTTTGTTGATTTATTTATTTATTTGAATATGGTTTAGAAAAGCATGACAAGGATTACAATATTGTGTTGTGGAGGCATGTTGTTCCTTGCACAGTGGCATGGACATCGTGTAGGAATTTGATGCATTTGTTTTGGCCAAAAGGACTTTCTTTAAACTAATATATTCTTTTTTTTCCTTGATTTGTATACAATATCTGTTTGAATATCAGGGATCTCCATGGAACCCTTTTGAGAAATTCATGGGAAGTTTCAAGGGACAGTCAGTAGAAGATGTGTTAAGGCAGCAGATCGAGAAACAAGAATTTTTTGATGGAGGTAGTGGGAAAAATCCACCTCGTGGAGGAGGAGGAGGTGGTGGTGGTAGTGGGGATGGCTCTGGAGAATCTGAGGATGAAGGCCTTGCAGGAATCCTGGATGAAACTCTGCAAGTGGTCTTAGCTACCATTGGCTTCATCTTTCTGGTAATAATATCATATTTCTTCCTCTGTGTTTATTTGATAGTTCGTCATCTCTAATGCTGGACTGTCTACAATTTCATGAAGTCTCAGATGTATCCTTGATTGCTAGAGGAGAAAAGTTTTAAAGAAAAGGTCATAAAACCAAAAGTTTCTTTAAAATTCATTGCTTCTGTGGTCTTTTGTGTGATGCATAAGTTCATTTCTCTTGTACGAAAGATGAATTTTTCCCATGAATCACCCTTTGTCCATGGGTTTGTGTTCCTACAGTACTAGACTCGGTTCATGTTTTTAACCCCAAATATAGAAGAAACTATTGCCAAAAAAGAAAGAAAAGAAAAGAAAAGAAAAGAAATAAATGAATAGAATGATTTCTAACTTCTATTTCCTGGTTACTTTGCTACTGAGAAACATAAACACATGCAACAATAAATTTGAGATTGGCAGAAATACCATGTTATTTTTAGCTAATGGAGTTTGTAAATATGAAGATTTGTAACTTAGTAAAAATATGATAATTGCCAGGGTGGAACTCGAATTTCTCTCCATTTGAAAAATGTGACTTGCTTTCTTCTTTTGAAAGTATACTTTTATATGTTCTATTTAGACAAAATTTCCTTGAGTTGATTCATATGTCTTGTGGCTATGGTGTGTCTTACGTTTGCAAGCATCTCAAATATTGCATCACCTGAAAAACATTCAAAGGAATAACAGTCACTACAGTTGGCCAGAAATAATTTATATAACATTTCTTATAATTGTTTTATTGCAGTACATTTACATCATCAGTGGTGAGGAGTTGACTCGTCTAGCAAAGGACTACATCAAGTTTCTTTTGGGAGGAAGTCAAAGTGTTCGTTTAAAAAAGACAATGGATAAGTGGAAAAGGTTCTACCGGAGACTGACTGAAAAGAAGGAGGTTGACAAGTTTTGGCTGGAAAGGGCGATTATCAATACTCCAACTATGTATGACAGCCCTGAAAAGTACAGACAAATTTTCAAGTCTATGTTAGCGTCAAATGAAGATGAATAATCTCAATCCTGCTATATCAGTGCTATGGTATGTGTCATCAGGTGGAATCAATGCTCATAGAAGCCTCAAAGGCTTTCAATGTCAAGTTCCTGGTTTTGTGTCCCAGCAGTTTTGTATAGTATTCCAAATATGAATTTGTATAACATTTAGATTATGGGAACTGCTTATTAATTTTTCATGATTTTAATAGTTTGTCTTCTAATGAAATAAACAATCACGTAGTCCTTGATTTGCTGTTGATTCTCTTAAATCTCCAAGATATGAAGTTAAAAGTGTCAATTATAAAGTATCCCTTGTAATCCTCGGGTAATTACAGGATTATTAATCAGTTTACCATTATTTTCACAAATTTCCTAACGCAAGTTCTTAGATTGTTGCCGGAAGAATCTTACGTTAACCTCTTTAGTTGTAGTGTCATATTAGCGAGGCGTCTTTTTTACCGCCTCATTACTGGTTTCGACTTGTTTTACGACTTCATAGAATAGCTCCATTCAAGAGTCAGATGCATTCTATCACTAGCAATCGCTAAAATTGATCTTCATTCCTCTTTCTGAGACATATCCTGTCGAATATCTCAGAAACTATTGCTTCATTCATATTTTTCCAATCATATTCTGGCTTAAATTCTTAATTGTTATTCAAATGATGCCTGTTGTATCAGCTGCTTCAGTGCATATACGGCTGTAAGGGGCAGCCTGTTACATGTGTTTAGAAGAAGAGAGAGCGAGATAGAGGTCAACGGAGTAAACACTTGCTTAGGTACATAGAAAGCAGACCACATCATTCTCAGCTATTTGAAACAGAATTACATAACTGGCCACTGACCAACGTAAAATGTTATCATAAGCAATTTGTTATTCCTAAGTTCAATGTTTCATAATTTGTCCATCCACGTTCCAAACGAAGATCATGATAATAATTTTGAAATGCAAGTATAAATGAACTGCCAGTGACAGAATTTATTAGTACAAACTACCTAATGCACATATAAGCGACTGCAGAGTGCAGACATCCGTGGAGTCACTACCCATGACAAAGCCATCAGGGAAAAAAATTGCTTCTAAAATGGCAATACATTTTTAGGCGTTAAGCCATGCTCCAAGACATAATTGGAGTCAAAAACCGAAATAAGCCACCAAATTCAGCAATTCACTTCAAAAAAGAAAACAGCAGATCTGAACTACCAAGTCAATCAGGAAACAGTGTGAAGCTCATCGATCTTCTAAATGAGACAAAGTTCTAGGGAAAGCTATTTGGCAGCATCTAAAGAGGATCACATATCAATGTGACTCAACAACAAATACTGATTACAGTAAGCCTCGTGTACGTAATGCCAACAATGTGTATGTACATATTCACAGTGATAATCATAGTAATCATAATATCATAATATCTTTGGCTAATCGTATGAATATGCATTCTTGCTAGGCCGAAAATAAACCAAATGCAGATCAATGGACAGGATATCTACAATTACCTTTTAAAAAATAAAAAAAAATTCTCACAGAATTGTTAACCAAATAATTGGGTACTAATTGAAACTGCATCCAGAAAAGGGCAGTAAAAAGAAAAAACCTGTCCTTCAATGTCAGTAAATGCTCAAAATCAATAAATCTTAGGCTTCCGGATTAAGCCAAACATTAAAAAACCTTAAACATTCTTACAGCATGTTAAAGCAAAAGAAAGGTGACCAGTCTATACAGAGGCTGCAATAGAAGAAGACGTTCAGGCCCTCTTGGGCTTCCCACCTTCTTTCTTATCTGCTCTTGCAGCCTTCTTCTTATCTTCCCTCTCCCTCTTCTTTAAAGCTGTCATGTGGGCCTTGAGGATAGTTGCATATGATGCTTGAAAGCGCTGGTGATCCTTTGCCCCAACCTTCTCAACAAAAACAAGTAAACAACATCAACCACCCTAAAGAAATAGAACCACAAAGCTAAGGAAAAAAAATAAATAAACACTATGAGTAATCAAGCCTATTAAATTGACACGATGAAGAAGGCCAACTGAGGAAAGAAATTCTCAATTATATTTGTAAGACTCTCATTTCTTCCAATTTTCTCCTTATGTGGCAATAGAACAGATAATATTGTAATTCATTCAACATCTAATTGTGGCCACAGATTGTCATATAAACTTTGCTTATTCCAATAGTCCTATGAGTGTTCACCATTCGTACATTGAACAATTAGGAATATTATGATTTCAAACACCCAACTTTGGAAAGAATATAGCCAGGCCTAAACTTGCAAGAGCACCTATCTCTACCAAAGGACAGAACACAAGGTTACATTTAGAACCTTTCCTCACTGATGGAACACAAATTGATTCTTAGAAACCCGTCTGCACTAGAGGTAACCAAAATCAATGACTTGTTAGCTCATGTCATGTCTTAAAATTCACAAAATCATCCTTGTACATAACTACATCTGATCATGGGCACAGATATAGAAAAGATGATTTCATGGTTCATCTCAAAACTTTCTTATTCCAATACAATCCTATGAATGTTCACCACCTCCAACATTGGATATTGGTAATATTAACACCCATATTTTCTTAATATATCATTCAAACATCCAACTTCATAAAGAATATAACCAGACTTAAAGTTGCAAGAGCACCAATCTCCAACACAACTCAAAAGCTATTATTAGAAGAACCTTTCCTCATTGGTAAAATAGAAGTTCTTTAATCCCATTTGCACTAAAAGTACCAAAAACAATGATTCTTATCACCCCATGCCACATCTTAAAATTCACAAAATCATACAAAAGGTGCAGATAGCACAATATACAAAAAATTTAAAAAGAAATGCACAAATGACCAAGCAGAGACAAAAGACCAAAATCCTTGTACATACTATACTACTATACATAGATTTCCACATTAAAACATAATAGAATTCAAAATAAAGTCTTTTTCTATTATGAAGTGTATTCAAATTGTTTGGCGCAGAGTTCCTCAAATCTTATCTCTAAAGTACTTTTTAGAAAGCAAAACTCTAGCGTTAACCCCATGAATTAGGGTCTTTAGGGGTGGGAATAGGCTAATGCTGAGTCCCAATTAACAATAAAAAGGGGAACCCACAAAGCAAAACTCTCTACAAATAAAAAATATATATATATTTTGTAAACAAGCAAGTATTATCAGAATCTACTTTACTCCTAAAACACAATGTTAGCTTGTCCCTAAATTCATGCATAATTTCCTTGTCTTGAAATGGGATATCTCAAACCTTCCTGCATGCTCTTGCCTTTTCAACTCTTAAATTAATTAAATAAATTTTCAACTTGTCAATTATAAGATATACATTACCAGATCCAAGTCTAGATGACAGTTGATGACTTCCGAATACAATGCAAGAAGGCATATGGTTGCTCAAACGAAAACATACCGAAGTAGAGATAGTGTTTTTCCCATTAGTGGCACGGATGAGACACCTATACTCAATGGGTTCACCAGCAGTTGCCACTTTATTTCTTTTCACCCTGGACTAGAGTGATGCTAAAAAAACCAAGAAATACAAAACCACTAATCAACACCACATATTAATACTCAATATATCATCAATCAACCACAAACCCATCGAATACTCACTTCTTTTAGGACTGACCCAAACAGAGCCTTTCTCTGTGCTGTTTTCGAACATGCTTGTAAGTTCATTGAGAAAAGGGTCGGGCCGCAAAGAACCTAATTCAATAAAAACGCACAAATTAATAAATTTTAAGATATAGCACGAGTGCAAAAAATCCAAATTGATTAACACCTTAATCATTATTCAAAATCATATATAATCATCTAAATCACATCAAGAATCGCAATAACTTCGTTTCAAAACCCTAATCAATAGACAGGCTGGGATTAGGAACCGCTATTTGGCTATTACTACGGAATTCCACTCCCCATGAATAAATTTATATAGTGATTAAAATGGAAGGATTGAAGGATTACCATGATCAGGCGTTTGAATGAGATCTAAGGCGCAGTAAAGCGAAATGCGCGAAGGAGCTGGCGAGTAAGAGAAGGAAAATGTAGATAATGACGTGCGAAAGCGAATAAATAGGTGTGCAATGCCACAGAGGTGGTGAATTAGGGTCTTTTAGAGAGCAAAGAGCAAATAAATAGGTGTTGGGTCTTTAGAGAGCAAATAATGCCTCTTGCCACCGCTCCTTTTCCTTGTCAATGCTGTTATCATTGGCCTTCCTTCAATTCTACTAGCATTTTTCCGTCTATTTTATTTTTATTTAATCATATAACATAAAAAAGTGTGCGCCCAAACAGGTTATTGCCTGATATGCTTTACTAGTTTACAGGATCATAATTTGCATAATCACTTGCAGTTCTAATTTGCGGCGTCAGGGTTGCTGTTTAGTTCCATTACTTTCCATCCGCTTTCCTTGCTGGCTCAATTGCTGGCCATCCATTTCCGCAGTGGCAGTTTTAGCAGTTACAAACTTGGGAGAGGCGGCTGATTTGGATCTATCAATGTGTGTTGCATCAGAAAGGGAAGCAAAACGCTTGTGTTGCTGGAAGATGAATTGGGTTTGATTTGGATTAATTTCTGTACATAGATTTCAAGTTTGTATATTTCTTTGATTTTGTTCATCGTTGTACTACTATCAACTTCTCTTTCTTTTATGTGTGAATCCACTTATAAAAAATTAGATAATCCTTCTTTTTTGTTTATTTTGTCATTGTCCAATCAATAGGCCATGCTGTACATATATCTTTGTTAATGGACAAGTTTTAGGCATATGAAATCACTAATTATAGATATTATAGATTGTTTTTTCAGCTGATTACCATGCGTTCTGTCATTTTAGGTTCTGCCTTTGGGACAAGGGAAAATAGAAGGTTTACATGTACTAGAATGGTGAAATTTTGTACTGGAAAAAATAACGTTGTATTGCTCAGTCAGTGTGCACTACAAATTTTTAATATTTTTTAACGGTTTAGTTCTTATAATATATACCCAATAGTACCCATATATTTTCTTTCGGTTAGATGTCTTTAATGGGTTCTGTACAGTGTTAGTGAATTAATGTTAATTAACAAAAATGTTAATACCAAATGAATTCACTATATAGTCTATGTTACCTTACCTCTTAAAGATTTTTATTTTGTTCAATCTGTCCATGAAACCATTAAAATGGATCAATTTTTTACAAATTTAAGGTCTAAATTTCAAAGCACCAGGTCCAGTCTTATCAACTGAGAACCTATCCCTTCCTTAGATGCATGCCTCAGTGATTTATTTTATGAGCAACGACTTCTCACTTAAACCACGATGGAACAACATAAATTCATTTCTATTCCTGTGGCTTATGTAGCTCAAAGCAAGCCAAAAGGTCGGGACATGAGCACTTTTCAATGCTTTTGTTGTAAAAGATTTGGCCATTATGCTTCAAGTTATTTAAACAAAAAAAATATGTAACTCTTGCAAAAAGAATGGTCATATCATCAAGGAATGCCCTACCAGACCTTTTAAAAGATTTGAACAACATATACTACCTTAGTTGGATCTTGTAGTACTGGTAATTCTATGGATGTAGTACATCTGACACAAGCATTTCTATTCCTCTTCAACCTGTGACCCCTAACATGATTTAACAAATGATCATTTGTATATTCTCTGCTTTAGGACTCTTAAGTAAACCCTTTTGTATACCACCTCTTTAGTACTTTAATTCTGTCACCGCCCATAATATGACAAATAATGCTAATTTCATTATTAATGTAAACAAATATTCTAGAAATTTAAAGATGTGGATAGCTTATGACAACCCTTTATAGATCATGACCATTGGTGATGTTTCTTCTTCTCTAACTAATGTTTTTATCTATCATGCCCTTGCCAGTAATCTTGTTTTTATTGATCAGTTGGTTGATAATGATTACAAAATGGAATTTTTAAATTTGGTTATTTTGTGCAAGATCAATAATAATAAAAAAAATAATTGCAAGGGGCCTAAATAGAATGTTTTTTTCCTCTCAAATTTCCTTTGTCTCTATGTCTCTCTACCCTTCATCACTTGTAATTTTGTTCATATTAATTTCCAAGGGTGGCATAAACATCTCAGACATCCAAACTCTAATGTACTTCTTCATTAATTAAATTCTAGTTTACTTAGCAATAAAAAGTTACCATCTCTTAGTGTTACTCAATTTGATTGCAATTCTTATAGGTTTGGCAAAAGTAAAACTCTACCATTTCCCACTCGCACACAAAATGTAGTTTAACCTTTTAATATGACACATAGTGATGTGTGGGATATGGTGCCAATTACTTATCATGCCAATTTGAAGTACTATAACTTTTATTAATGACTATAGTCATTTCACATGAATTTATTTTTTGAATTCTAAAGATGAAATATTTTTTATTTTCAAGCTTTTTTCATGCATATATTTGCTAACATCAAAATCCTTCGATTTGACAATAAGAGTGAGTACATGTCCCATTTATTTCAAGAATTTTTGCAAACCAATGACATAATTTCTCAATGGTCTTGTCCTTCAACCCACAACAATGTAGGGTAGTTAAAAGAAAGTACTATCACCTTCTCAATGTTGTTTACGTACCCTTTTATTTGACTCATTTATGCACTCTCAATTTTGGTGTGAAGCTTTCTCCTTTACTGTCCACCTTATTAATAGATTGCCTTTTTCCTCATTGAACCATGTTTCTCCTTTCACTTATTTATTTGATCACACCCTAAATTATTCAAACCTTCTTTATGCGTGCTATGTTCGTCTTCCTTTAAATGAATACACAAAACTTATGGCTCAATTTGTGTATGTGCTTTTCTAGGATATTTTATACACTATAAAGGTTTTTTGCGCATCTCAATGTGCATCGTATTCAAATTTCTCAAATTGTGAATTTTTTTATAAATTTATATTTCTTTTTCACTCATCATGATCATATTTCTCGTTCATTTTCTATTTTGCCATTGTTTACTAACTTTTCTATAGATTCCACACCTTTTAAGCCTTTGATAATATATCAAAAATGCATTTCCAACACATTAAATCAAAGTTTAGCATCTTTTAGGCCCTATTAAGCTTATTCCTTGAATACTAATCCTATTTCAGCAACTGCAACTACTCCTGTTTGGCACAATACTTAGGTTTGTGGATTATTAGATAGGTATTATTTCACCTTTTCTTTATCTTTGATGGCCATTAGTATTTACATTAAATGAACATTAAGAATACATTCTTACATAGCTATCTTAAGAAAGAAGTTTAGATGAAACTTCTTATGGCATGCGTATTTCCTCACCTAATGATGTTTATAAACTAAAATGCTCTTTGTATGGCTTGAAGTAGGCACCATGAGTATAGTTTGAAAACTTTCAATCAATTCTCTTTGGTTTTTCATTCATTCAGAGTTAGTATGACTCCTTATTTTTTCTAGAAAGGACATCTAAAGTATGACTCCTTATTTTTTCTACAAAGGACATCTAAAGGCATAGTTCTTTTCCTTGTTTATATGGATGACATCATTATCATTATCATTAGTTTTAATATGAAGGCCATCTTTGTAATTTAAAATTATTGCATTTTACTTTTCACATAAAAGACCTAGTCTAGCTCACCTACTTTTTGGTATTAGAGGTATATCATCGACCTCAAGGTGTCTTCTTGAATCAACATAAGTATATTCTAGATTTGATTCAGTTAATTGGACTTGTGAAAACTACTTCTATTGAAACCCCATGGAAATTAATGTGAAATATCAAAGTGACTAAAGGGAGCTTCTTAAAGATCCTACTTTAAATTGAAAGTTTGTTGGTAACCTTATCTATATAATCATCATTCGACTAGACTTCTTTTAAGTTATCCACATTATCAACAAGTTCATGCAAGCCTCTCGACATATCCAGCTATTTGCAGTCTAATGCATCATTAGATATATCCTTGGCATACATAGTCATGGCTTATTCTCCCTTACTAGTTCAGTCCAATTATAAGTTTATAGTCATGTTGATTAGGTTAGTTGTCTAGGCACTAAGAAATCTACTATAAGTTGGTGTATATTTCTTAATGATTCTCTTATCTCTCAAAAATGTAAGAAGCAAGACTTTGTCTCGAAATCATCTAATGATGTAAAGTACCATGCCATATCTACCGCATGCTTTGAGATCATATGGCAACATGGTCTCTTAATAGAGCTTGGTTCCTTATAAGTTCAACCTATTACACTACATGTTAGTAACACTAGTGCCATCCAAATTGCTACCAACTTTATCTACCATGAATGCATGAAGCACATAAAGGTCAACTATTTTGAAGGTCTTTGATTGCCAGTTTATTGCCATCCTACATATCTCCACCACTCTATAGATCGCATATATCTTTGCCAAATCCATGGCACATTAGTGATATAATTTCCTTATCAGTATACTTATAGATTTACCAACAACAATTTGAGGGGGTGAATTAAAGGAATTAGCTGGTTGTTAAAAACAAACAAATTCTATGTCTTATACAGCTTTAACAGATATCTTTTATGATTGTAAATCTTTTATTTCATTCCAAATTACGATATACTAGTTATGGACTATCTTTAGATAGATTTGTACATGGTAGTTTAGCTATTTTAAAAGCCAAAGATTAGCTTGTATTCTTGACATATAATGGGAATTTTCCTTCAAGAGAAAACACTTTTTGCTAAAAGCTCTATAAATTTATCATAGTTAAAATTCATTATATGTTTACCTAACCTTCTTTATCAAAAAGGTTTTATTCAATTTGTGTTGGATTAATTTCTAAAGAATAAAAGTCTGTTTTATAATGTTATGCTCAACACTAAATTAGGATACGAGACCAATGATAGGAGCCTTGTCAAATTCATTCCTAAAACAGCGAAGAAAACAATACCTAATAAAGAACACGAATTTGGACAAACTTAAAAATTTAGACAAACTTTGAACCAAATCTACTCCTTAAATACCTAAACCTAAAAGCCCAATCATGAAATTTCTAAGAGTGATCTATATAATCAACTTATTTAGCTATACAACCAATATAAAAGGTCATTATAGACAATCCATAAAAAGGCCAAACAACAAGAACCTTCTGAAATAGTGGAAAAAAAAAAGTTTAATTTAGTTATACAATTAAGTAATTATTTGTAAGGCCTAATTTGCATTGGACTTACATGACTTATTTATTTTATGTGACTTATTTATTTTGTGATTCAAAATTATAATTTCTTTTAGGATGAGGTAGTAGTTTATCGTAGAAATAATTCTTTTTTTAATTGTATATTATGTTGTTGCTTTGGTGCTCTTTTTCTTATTTTATTTATAATTAAGATTATTTTATGTTGTTGCTTTGGTGCTCTTTTTCTTATTTTATTTGTAATTAAGATTATTTGTTTTTGTTGAATATATATTGAGTGTTGTTGTCAATTAACAAATTAAATTTAAGAAATTGTTTAATAGTAATATAAAATTTTAATTATATAGAAAATATAATTTATAAAACTATATAAAATATATTATGTGTAAAATTAGTAACTTTTCACTAATTAGTGTTGTATAGGAGTAGTTTACATTGTGGCACATCATGTGGCAACTAATTAGCAATGTAAATGATCAATTCTCATGTAATAAATTTCTACTTCTATTATCTTTTTTTTTTTTATTATGATCTAAAAAAATTTATTAAGGGCATATTTAGTTTAGCGGCAACAATCAACAATGAGTAATTATCAGTCACAATTAGTGATCAGTAATCAATAGTCAATATTCAATTGTGAACAATCAATAAATATCAAGTATTTGGGAATTTAACAATTTAATGTATGGTAATTTAGTAGTTCAATGTACGGCTATATTATAAAATAAATAAAAAAAGATGACTATTTTTATATTTTAATTAATTTTATATGAAATATTAATTTATATAATGGTAAATAATGATACATATAAGGCTAATGCCAAAAATAAAATAAAATTAAACACCAGCTTTTAGAAAAACTAACTTTCAATATTTAGTTATATTTCCTAAACACTGACTATTAGTTTTAAAATTGAAATGCTGATTGTTGAGATTTACTAAACATTTTTTTTAATATTTGAATGTTTAATCATTGAACGTCAATAAATAAATGTCAAACCAAATGGGGTACTAAGTAATGCAAAAAGCTATAATTTTTCTAAAGAAAGATATTATGCACTATAAATATCTTCAATTAAAAATTGATCATATATCAATTTAATAATATTTAGTTTAAGATTAAGTATTTTCATTATATAACATTAAATTGAAAGTGTATTCTTTATTCAATAAATAATTATAAATTTTAATCAACTTATTATGGTTATGAATTTATTTGTTTTTAGAATCAAAGTAGTAAACTAAGGTCATGAATCAATTTAATATGTCAAGTATAATAATTTTATTATGAAGGTAACAATCAAAGATCTCTATTATTACTTTGCAAAGGTGTATACTTTATAGTATTGGTTTTGTATATATATATGGATTAAAGTTATTACCAATTATACATGAAAGTGAATTAGAAAAGCACAATAACAATATAAAATGTTGTGAAAAATGAAAATTCAATAGTTTTTATGCAAGATAATGTCAAAGTTCATATAGTTAGAAATCAATTGAGAGTGGATCATCAAAACGTCATGGCTATAAATAGGGAAATAGATTTACACTAAAAGTGTTATGGAAAAGGTGTAATAAATGTGATAATTTATGACTAATTATTAATATAGATGCATTTAGAACATATGTTAATAAGTAGTTAATTGCATATTTATTTATAGAGGTAGTTTCATGGTGCGCGGTGGTGGTAGAAGGAGCTCCAACATTAAGGAAAAATAGCAAAGCAATTAGCATGAATGGATTTTTGTGTTTAGACAATATATGTATAATTAACTAATTAATATTACACAAAATTAGCATGAATGGGTTTTTGTGTTTAGATAATATGTGGTGTGTAATTCATTTAAAAGGCATAGTCTATCTACATGACCTATAGCCTTGCCTCCACATTTGGTAGTTGCATGTGAATGGAGTCCATTTTCATGTCCATGCTTTCCAATTTCAAAAGTATTATGGTAAGTGTAGGTTCAAGTTGTGTTAATGAAGAAGTACCTGCTTCAAACCTTATTCTTTTTATTCCACCACCTCCATCATGTGTTTCATGGCCATCAACTTCATCTTCTTTCTCATCACCTCCTTATTCACAATGTTGTTCTTGTTCACAAGAGATATAAACTTGAAAATGCCTATTCACACATTGAAATAACCCAAGTTTTATGTGTTGGAAAAAAAAACTAGATATAATTGATGTGGAGAAGAATTACAATCTAAAGAACTACAACACAAATATTCATAACAATAAAGATTGAAAGAAATGTAGACAAACGTTTAATTTGAGCTTGAAACATGACGAAAGATCACTTTCTTGAAAGAAATTTACCCTCACTCTTAGAGTTTTGCTATAAGGATTTCTTACAAATTGCTTTAATGGACAAGCCTTTAAATTCTTTGCACTTACTGAATAGAGAAAAGAACTTTTTAGAAATAAAAATCGTATTTTTGATCTTTTGTTGTTGATAGGAAAAATGTTTACATATCTTGCAGATGGTTTTTTTTATATATATTTCAAAACTATCGACAATCTCATATATATAGAGTTAGTGGTAGTCAATGTTTAAGGGACATAACCCTTCATAAATAGATGCAACTCTTAATGTATAGACACTTATTTTCCTAAAAGTCATAACTCTACATAAAATACTTCTAAAAAGCAACTCTTAAAATAAAATAACAAATAATAAAAATATATATTAGTTATATTTAAACAAATATTACAACAACCCTCCACTTATTTAAATATAAAGTAAAATACCAACAATAAAGAAAGATAAAAAAATATTTATGTATAAAATATTATATCTTTCAATGTGAATATTATCTTATTATAGCAACACAATGCAAAATTGAAACTTATATAGCATTTTAGCTTTGAACATACTATTCCTAATGAAATTGCCAATGTTACTATGCATAAATATTTTGCACTTTTTATTCCACTCAAACAGTCGCTTAGCACTTATATTGTCGTGTACTACCTAAATTCATAAGCTTTTACAAGAGTAACTCCTAAACTCTCAATTGAAGTGGCACCACTTTAAAGCTTACAAAGGTGAAGTTCTTTAAGTATTTTATCACATTAGAAATACTTCTAAAACTTAACTTCATTAAGAGTATTAAACTCAACTCTCCACCATGTGATAATAAGTTATTACCTCACATTAGGTTGAATTTAAGTACTTAAACATTCACTTATCAATAACTTGTTCTTACCTTTTGAACTTGGATGTTATATTTGTATAAATTAAGTAGGGTTGCCATCATTAGTGGATCAATAAAGAACTTTTAAACCCAACATATTTGAAGTCAATTTCACTAAATCTCTTATAAGTGATTTAGTGAATGGATCAACCAAATTCCTATTCAACTTTACAAATGTGAGAGAAATTATTCTATCTTTAATTAACTTTCTCACATAGTCATGTCTAAAACTTATGTGTCTAGACTTTCCATTATATATGTCAATATATGCTTTATCTAAAGTAGCTTGACTATTACAAAGAATAAAAATTGAATTTACATCTTTGAAGTCAACAAAATTTGAAAAAGAAAGTCCCTTAGCCATTTAGTTTCTCTTCCAATTTCTACTAAACCAATAAATTTTGAATCCATAGTTGGGTGAGTTATAAGAGTTTATTTCTTGGATTTCCAAGATATGCACCTTTTTCTAAAAGAAACACCTAACCTGTAGTGGATTTGTAATCTTCTAAACTCAATGTTTAACTTACATTGGTATATCCTTCTAAAATAATAGAAAACTTAGAATATCGTAAGCCAAGATCATTAGTTTTCTTAAGATAACCAAAGACTGTACTAATGGCTTTCCAATGTTCAACACTAGGATTGCTAATATACCTACTTATTTTATTAATAACAAATGCAATATCAAGTCTATTATATTATGTAGCATACATTAGATTACTGATTGCACTTGCATACTCAAGTTGAGCTATAACATTTCCATTATTCTTGATCTAACACTTGGATCTAATGGGTTATTGTGAGCACCTTGAAATTTTGCTCGAACATATAGAATCTTGCTTGTGACTTTATCATTTTATCGATCAATGGGGATCAAGAGGATGAGGGGTCATACATTAGTAATAATTCCAAATAGTGGCTTATGTTGGGATCAATGAGGGATCCTTTAGACCTCACATAAATTTAAAGCTCTTTTATCCAAGTATGGTCAATGAAGGACCATGGCCTAATGATACATTAATACTATCTCTAAGGAGATATAGAGTTACCATCCGACTTGGGTCAAGATAATAATCTATGTAAGGTAAAATCTAAACCTAATTAAGTATATTAGAATGCCCAATTCATCTTCACCCCATCAGAGATTGGGTTTGAAAATTGGGTGTGGCTTAGAAAAGAGGTTAGGCACCCTAAACCACCCCGACTATTGGGATCTAACCTTTAGGTCTTTGATTCACTCTTACCATTTTAACCATATCATAAATTAATCCTATTAATGCCCTTAAGCATGTTTCTATCGCAATCCAAGGAATCATGTCAAATCATCAATAAAATTGATCTTAAGGGGATGGTGACCATGCATCATGTAAAGGGGGATCATGCATATTAATTTACCATAAGATAATAAAATCAACCTTAAAGGGGAAGGGTCATACAACATGTTGGGGGAGGTTATACCAATTTATCAACCATACTCAAGATCATCATACATAATCAACATTCAAAATAATGATCACTAAGACCATCATTCATGGTCAAGCTCAAATAAACACCTACACCTAAGAAAACATGCAAGTTAGTCACCAATAAGAGTAAAACATCATCAAAGTAAACTAAATAAGACTTATACAAATAATATCCTCTTCATGGCTCTAAGTCAAAGGTATCTAATATGTTTCTAAGTCCTTATTTCATCATTCTATCATCCTAACATCACATGAGACATATAATAACAATAATAATAATAAATGAAGCATGGACAAATGAGTCATGAGGCATGTCAAAAATCATAAACATGAGATGAAAATGCAAGTTGAAGGATCTTGAAGGCCTAAGGCAAGAATCTTAACAAGGGGGATCTTAAAGTTGTTGAACCCTCTTTCATGTTTGCTCTAAAAGAGCTAAACATCCATACACACACAACTAACCATATTAGGGTTGATACATTACACAAAGGGATTAATCAAGAGGTCAAAATATGTACGAAATGCATATGAAACATGGTCTAATGGGAGGGTCACTAAGTATGAGACTTTCTCCTCCACGCTAATCATGTGACCATTAAAATAAAGTGAATGGAATGAGTTAGCTAAAGAGTTAATCGCTCCTTTCAATAACGATAATGTTTTGAACAAAACCAAAATCAAAAGAATGATGAGAAAATGAGATTCTCAAGATCATAGGAATGATGAGTCCCTTACGTGGTCGTGGTCAAAACAACATCAAAACAAAATGTTAATCACATATAACCATATAAAATAAAGAGAAGGAAGAAAATTTGGAACTTGAAAACCATAATTTTTAACTTAAACTTGGTCCTTACCCTATGGTTTGAATGAATAGGGGTCTAATGTTATGAAAACCTACCCTTATTCTGTCAAAATAGCTTCTAGAGCACCGAAAAAACATAAAAGTGAGAAAGAACTTGAATAAAATAAAAAGAATTTGCAATCCATCCATAGTTAAAGTGGGTTGTACAGACCAACTAGTGGTCTGTACAGCCTACTTAGTGGTCTGTACAGCCTACTTAGTAGTCTGTACAACCCATAAAAATTAGGTTTTTTCAAAAAGAAGAAAGAGGGAAGAAGAAGTAAGTGAGGGGGATCCTTGGATGCTTTTAAATGTCTTTCTTGCCCTCAAAGGCACCTAGTTTATGGATTGATCCTTCAAAATATAATAGGATTGCTTGAGAATGAGTTGTAAAAGTCTTTTTTTTCAACCTTAGATCTTTGGTACAATTAATTAATGGTTGAGTTTTTGTAAGTTTAGGTTTGAGAAGTAATTTTAAAAGAGTTTTGTTAGGGTATCCAAGTCTCTCCTTCTCTTTCTAAGGGTAAGGTATCTTTAGAGAGAGTGGGGTACACCAGAGTTGGAATAGCTTTGGTTGCACCTTAGTCATGACCCACACTAGGTAAGGGTCATGACAATTTTGGAATTTGGATTTTAAAGTGGTCTATACAACCAAAAGGTTAGTTGTACAACCCACCTTATTGGCTGTATAGCCAATTAACTTTCAAGGGTGAGGTTTTAGAATCTTTTGTTGGCTAGGGTTTAGGGCTTGGCTATATAGCCAAGAAAGTTGGTTGTACAACCCATTAAACCAAGGTTGGCAAATTTAGGCTTTTGGATTATGTGGGCTTAGGCTTAGTTTGGGGCTTGATCCAAGGCTTCCAAAAGCTTTTTGTCTTTCTTTCTTTCCTTCATTATTCCTTTTGCATTTAGGGAACAACTTTAGTAGTTTTCATCATCGAGTTCATATCTCAAGGTCCAAAATTTTATGCTCACAATTTGCCCCATTCTTTGTGGGGCTTGGAAAATGACATTTGAGAATGGCCATTTAAACAAGACTTAACAAAGTAATACAAAAATATAAACATTAGAAAGGATACCAAAGGATATGATTCTTTAACATCTCCTTAAACATATACTAAAGTTTATTTCAGCAACTTTCTAACAAGTACCTGTATACTCAGTATGCTTTTAACAACTCTCTAACAGGTACTAGGTTTGTTTTATATGTTTGTAGCATCCTTTTTATAGCCATTAAGGTTTTTAAATTTGTTAGAAGTGTCTTATCCCTCTGGCTCATATTTTGGCTCAAGGATGTTGCCCCCCAAGGGATGATATTGTGTCAACCCTTATGTCATGCTGAAGTGTCACCTTATGTCATTGCATCCTTCCTAATCTCTTAGAGATAAATTTATATTCTTACAACCCTTTTAATTTTTTTAAAGATGCATCTTTATTGGGAATAATGAATCTAGGTTCAAAATTGTCAAGTATTCCTATATGTATGATTTCAATTGAAACAGTTCTTGGAATGTGAATTTCACTCTGGGAATTCCTTTAGCACTCTTAGGAGGGTCCACTCTATTGTTGGAAGGTATTTTAGTAATTTAGCAATTGAATTGGGAGGTTGAATGAGCTTTTCTAAGCTTTGGCAACGTTAGGGTTAGTACGATAATCCTGCCTTAAGGAATCATTCTTCTTTTCTATTAATTTTTAGTGGTTTGTACAAGTAAGCTACTTATCTATATAGCCAAATTGATGGGATTCCATTTGAAAAGCGGAGCGTTATTTGTATAGATAACTACAGACAATAGTTATTTGTATAGATAACACTCTTTATATAAGGGCGACAAAAAGCTGTCAGCCTCATTTGTACTTTTGTCTTTTTCTATCTATGTCTCTTAGGTTTCTCTTTTCCTTATGGACTTTTGTGATGGCTAATTTTGATGACTAGATATTTGACGCTCCTAAGGAATTCTTTAATAAAGACATAATTATCTATGATGCGTTGGGGCAACTACAGGCTGCTTGGGGCTTTTCAAGTGATGAAGGTGACTGCAAAGATCATTTTGATGGGCTTAAAGTCATGTCAGGACACACCGACGGTCTACAACTTGTACTATCATATGACAGGGGTGACCTCGAGTATAGTAGGTTTT
Source organism: Omphalea diandra (assembly GCA_949677035.1). Taxonomy (NCBI): domain Eukaryota; kingdom Viridiplantae; phylum Streptophyta; class Magnoliopsida; order Malpighiales; family Euphorbiaceae; genus Omphalea; species Omphalea diandra. The sequence goes on along the minus strand of CATIWR010639348.1, from coordinate 15,208 downwards.
CTTTTATTGTTCTTTCATTTTTTGAATGTTTATTTATTATTTTTTACTTTAAGCACTGTAGACTTTTAGGGACTAACCTAGAATTATTTTCTGCATGCGAGCACTAGGTTAGTTTCAAAAAATATTTAGAACTAGATAGGACACTCACCTTTTAATTCTTGAAATTAATTAATCTTTCTTGTTGTCTATTAATCAATTTGTCATCTTGGTTTATGTGCCTAAGGTACAAAATAATTTATTATTCTAATTTATTTTCCATGACTTTTCTATTGATTTCAAACTAGATTGTTGTTGTTATGGAATCATCTATTTATGTGATTGTTGAATTTGACTTAGGACTTTTACACAATTTCTAGAAAATTAATTTTTCATAATTTTCCATAAAAATTTTGCAAACAATGTTCACCATGATTGCGATTGATTATTTTCTATCCTTCGAATTTCCTTTACATTATTTGAACTCTTGCATATGAAAAAAGTATAGGATATTATTTCATTATTTAAAAACCCAAAATATTTTACCTACCTTAGATTGATGACTTAACCTCAATTTGCATGTTTGTGCATGAATTTTCATTGTGTTTATTTCTCTTTTGCTTGCTTTTTTTTTTTCCTGTTATATAGGATTTGAATGCTTGCTTGTTCTCCTATTCATCATTTTTTCCTCTTTCTTTGTAGCGCAATGTCTTCTTCAATGAAGGAGGTAGAGCGATTGGCCTAGTTGGGGCCTAGTTCAAATAGTTGCATCCTTAAGTCCTTGCTCGCTTAGAGGAGACCAACCATATGTCATTTTTTTGGACACTGCTGGAGAATGACCCACAGATTTTTCTACTATGCTCAAGCGCTAGCCGAGTGATAAATGGACACCACCCATACTTTTCATCTCGCATTGATTGAGGAGGTAAAGATCACTCTTGGGGATTTTACTTATCTGATCGAGATCAAATTTATAGGTATCATTTTTCCCATGGACTTCGGTGTACACGAGCCAGTGCTAAAAAGGGATTACATTTGTTGTGTTATAGGGTGTGTCACTAAGATGAAGGGGAGTCTCTCATTTGAGCAGTCTAGCCTAAGGGTTGGTGATCCCATTACTTCTGAGGTTAGCCTGCAAGAGGTGGTGGACTAAGAGGCATATGACTTTCTACTATATAGCTTGTCGGGGATGTTGTTTGTGAACCTATCAGATGTAGTTGAGATCTGTCTATTGCTAACAGTAAAGGTATTGGGGCTTGTCCATCATTTTAACTGGGGTCTTACTAAACTAGCTTATCTATACCAATTTTTAGATTAATGCAATAGAGGTAAGTCCTACAAAGGGGGTGCTACACACATGTTCATCGTAAATATTTTATGGATCTCTTTACTTCATCTATTTGTTTCATTTTAATTATTTTGAACTAACATTGTGCTTTATTAATAGGTTTAGGCTATAGAGTTTAGCCTGTTGTAGGATAGCAACCCCTTGCTCGACATGGAGGGTTACTATCTTCAGTTCGCGAGGTGGAGCATGACTTACTAGTAGGAGTCCTCAGTGGAGGTCAGGCATGCATGTTTGAACACCTTAGACCAGGTTTCATTATCCTGTATAAGAAAATAACTATTAGCTAAGAATGTTATCTATTAATTTGATCTTACACTTATAATGGTATTTTGTGATTATTCTTTATGATTGCAGTTGCATTTGTACTAAAGGGGAACCTACAAACACCTAGCAGCCAAAGGTGGTAGAGGAGGATGGTCACTTCTATGGGTGACGTTTATTGGTAGGCCTTTCTTTATGAGTGTGGTACTTGGGGGAGCAAGTCCTTTGATGCCACGAATGGCTATACGCTCGACTTGTTCCTCTGCATCCACCTTCAGATATATTTTGGTAGTGGACATGAATAAGGAGGATGAGATCTAAACAGCTCTATAGGTTATGCCAAAGATATAGCTCATTAAATACAAGATCGCTTATTAGACATGGATAATCGTGGCTCTAGTGAGGATGATCCTAATGGAGGAGGCTATGTTTTGGGTGTTCCTACAATATGAAACACATAAAGGTACAATTTTGCATCATGAGGCTTAAAGGATAATCGAGTACACCAAGTGAAGGACTAAGGAGTATGTCCTTACTATTTAGGGGCATAATAGGGCCTGCACTTCTGTTCTTGGGGGTTTAGATCCTGTGGTGATGAGTGAGCTTGACATTGTCCCCAACAACATAGTCAAGTCTTGCATGCCTTACTATCTGAATTAATGATAGCTCTAGAGATCACCCAATTATAGTGCACTTTTATGCTAGTTGACACTACCTATATAAGTGTCTTTTCACTATGTATTTCCATTCAGTCTACCTTTAAATTTGATTTCACATCACTCATAGGTTACATCCTTTGCAGATTCTTCACATTCAGGTTGAGGCATTGGCGAGCTTGCTTGTCGCTTTGTAAAAAGCAATAATATAGTAGACTCTGGAGATGCATGTTAGCAAAAAATGTCAATTATGCATGCATGTTTATGAGTGTGATTGCGTGTTTGGTGTCGTATCTATCTTAACCCTTATCTGTCCTACAAGGGACAGTTTAATGCTTAACTCAAGAGCTATGGGCCACAGATTAGAGACTAGTAATAGCTGAAGCCCAGATCAATCGAATGGCCCCACCAATAACTAAGGACTCTGATGAGTACGTTGCCTTTGAGGGAGAGGGTAAGGAGGAAGAGGAGATCCCTTTTGAGAGATAGGAGGATTAAGTCGTCTGACATTTATTCTAGCCCCCTCAGATGTTTATTTTCTTTTCTTTTTTAAACATTATTAAACTTTGACAATAGTTTTAATGTTGTAGGACAGATATTTGGGTCATTCATGAGCCTTTTTTATTTACTGAAACACTAAGAATTTTATGAAGTAATTGAGGTGATCCTGCCTCCACTTTTCAAATTTGAAAATTTTCCAATTTAGGAATAAAACTTTAATTTCTATCTTGAATTTATCTTCTGAATGTATGGTTGTGTTCTTTTAATTTACTCATGTATATACATGCCCATTAGAATAGGTACACAGTGATTCACAAGTCTAAAATGCATGGGAATACTCTGTCTGAAAATCTACAAGAAAAGTGGTATGTACAAATCATCAGGTTGTTTGTACAAATCATTAGTTATCTATACAGACAACTTGAATAGTCTATATAGCCTTGCACTACTTTTCATAGTTGTCAAGCACAAAAGGACCTTCTCTCCCTTCTATAAATACCTATTCGCTAGTTTAACTCCCAAAGTTGCCATTTTCACCTTTCTAAATATGATTAAGGTATTTTTAAGGTCTCTCCCACCCTAAAGTTAGTCTAATTTGCCTTGATAGGCCTCAAAGCTCTCAATTACCTCTTATTTGTCTAACTCAATTTAGATTTTCTTTAGGTAGCTTGTGATTTATAGGATCCCATTATCCATTTTTTCCATTTTGGATATATTGAGATCTACCCCTCACTAGAAGAATTTGATGTCATTCTCAATTTTCGAGTCATAACTATAGATCAAATTGTCTTGCCACACTTATGTCACCCTCACATTTGGAAGATGATGAAGTTATTTGATTTGTGGTATGATAAGGTACCCAAGTATACTCTCAATAAAGAGAAGATTCTCATATCACCTTTTCACCTTTACCCTTTTAGGACTCATGTCCATGCAACATAGGCATGTATTGTAATGATAATTCTGATGGGGGAGTTCTTACTATCGCGAGATGATGAAGAGATAGATCTATGGATTTTACCCCTTCTCAAAGAGGTTTATGTTAGAAAACTCCCATCTCAACAACTCTGGGCGAAACCATTATAGGCTTTGATAAGGTCAACAACTCCCTTTTAGAAGTTTATTACTACTTTAGGTACGAACCCCCAATTGCAGCCTCTTTCATATATTTTATAATCATTATTTTATTTTGCCCTAACTTTTACTTCGTTGCCCTCTCGGGTTTTCAGTCAAGCGGATTGTTCATTTTTGCTTAGGTCGCCCTTTCAGGTTTTCAATCTAATGAGCTTTCATTATATTTTTACTTTTTCTTTTTTTTTTTTGGCATTAAAAAAGGTCTTATTGGATGTTCCCATTGTGGACATGATGCTTTACTACCTTCAACACCATCTGAATCACCGTTTGTCAAGGCCTGCTATTACTAAGGATGAGTTGATTGAGTGGATGTCCCACATCAATACTACGGACATTTGCTAATCTCGTCCATGATGGAGATTGTCGAGAGTCACTATGAGGACTTAAAAAGATTATGTGATCATCCTAACTCTCTCATCTAGCACTTTTTATGATCTGTCTAGGGTGCGTCGCTAACCATAAAATGAGGTTCCTTTCCTCCCTTCTTCATTAAGGGACTTTTGACCTAATGTTTCTTGGAAAGGGTGGGTACCATATGGGTGGATCATTACATCTACAACTTTTTTACTATCAATGACTCAGACCCTAAGGATGATATTGACTTTATGGCTCGTTGTTTAGTACTTAAAGTTGTAGGACCTTTCTTATCTTATCAACATATTAATTATAACAAACAATGATCATTCATGAAAAAAACTACTTGTATTAAATCTAGTTTAGAAACATGTCTCACTAAGATTACTTTCATTATGTAAATGTATCTTCTTTTGACATCATGCCCAATACAAATCATTTCATTTCATATATTATATATTAATTAAATGCATGGTCATTACTTTTATAATGGCAAATTAGATCATTTGATTATCTTATTACATACCATCAGCTCATCTGGTCCCTTACTCTTCATTTTGGTCATCTTTGCTATTACCATGCATCTTGTCATCCTTAGATGAGTATCCCTAACGATCAATTACACTCTCTAGCCTTTTGTTTTAATTATTGTATTGTATACCCTAATTTTTGTCTAGACCGCCCTTTTGGGTTTTCGACTTAGTGGACTTTTATTTCTTTTCTTTCTTTTTTTTTTTTTTTGTGCCCTAATTTTTGTCTAAGCCACCTTTTTGGGTTTTTGACTTAGTGGGCTTATTTTTCTTTTCATATATCCTCATATGAAATACTTCTTAAACCTTTCAAGTTTATTATCTCAGAGAACTCATTATCATCCACATCTAATAACTTTACAGCCTACCTAAGTAAATCAGTTTGACTACATAGGCACCTTTTCAGTTTTACTTGAACTTTCCATAGGGAAATTGCTTTCAACACCAATTCATCGACCTTTATAGTGCTCGCCTTAATTCTCTTGTTAAAAGTATGGGTCATCCTAGCTGAATGTGGAAGAGAGCCTTCAATCTTCTCTTATCTAGAAAGACCAACTACTCAAACCAATTGCTTACCCATTAATACTTATGAAGTCCTATCTCAATCAACACTCGTAAGGACTTTAATTCCATCTTAATTGGTAGTACAACCTTCATCCCATACACAAAAGAGTAAGGTGTCATTCTTGTCGATGTCCTAGCCATCGTTCGGTATCCCTACAATGTAAAAGGCAATTTTTCAGACTAATTCTTATAGGTTTCCACTATCTTGGCAAGGTTGTTCTTGACATTCTTATTAGTTGGCTTTACTACTCCATTGGCTTGTGGCTAATAAGGTAATAACTTATGATGGGTCACTTCGTACTTTTCCATGACTATTCTGACTTCTGCCTAAAAGTGTACTTCATTATTTGTTACGATGTGGTATGGTATACCATAATGACAAATGAGATTCTTTTCTATGAATCAACCATTTTTGCCCCTAATTTGTTGAAAGATTCAACTTCTTATCGTCATTATAATGTACTTATTCCCCCTTAGGGAAGCTGACCTAATTTATCCAATCACATCAATACCAGAGTTATGAATGGCCAAGGAGACATTAGATTTTGTAATTCCATATAATGTAGGTGGTTGAGATTGTCATGAATTTGACATTTATGATCATTTAAAGCCATTTGTACACAGTTATGCTACATAATGGTGAAGTAATAACCAATCCTTAAAATTTTCCTCATTAATGCTTTTGCATTCACATAGAGGCCACAAAATCTCTACAAGTACTTCTTCCATGACTCTTTTCGCCTCCTTCTTTGTCAAACAATTAAAGTGGATTCCATTAGGCATTCGTTTGTACAACATGTCATCATGAACTATGAACTATGATGCCAGTCTCCTTCTTTGTCTTTCTTTTCGCCCCTTCAGGGTACTCTCCACTTTTTAAGTACCTCTACACATCATAGTACTATGGAGAATTTTCCACCAATACTTGCGTCTCCTCTTTGTCAATATGGTAAGGTGTAGTGGCTCTCAGCATGAGCAATGGTTTCATCAGCATCCTTTTTGGCCCATCCCAAATATAAACCAAAGTTGTTAGAGCATCATCCATCACATTTTCCTCTTATAGGAAGTGGTAAAATATGGTTCTCTTAAAGTTTTATGTCAACTTCTTTAAATGCTCTAAATACAAGCTTAATTGCTTCTTTTTCAATTCCCACTCATAAGTTACTTGAGAGATGACTAATGACAAGTCTCTAAATACTTTCACTATTCTCACCTTCATTTGCATCAAAGATTCTAATTTGAGTGCACAGGCTTCATATTCGGCCATGTCATTTGTTATCTTGAAATTAAGTTTTTTGGCTATAGGAAAAAACACCCCTTCTAGCGATATAAGGTCTACCTCTACGCTAGCTCCTTTCTTATTCATTACTGCATCAACATACATTCTCCAACTTTGAGACTTGGTCACTCCTAACCCTTCATCTGGGGACTAGGGAAGTTCATACCCTCTTTCCTTGAAAGGCTATTGGGCTAAGTCTTTAGCAATTATCTAACTCCTTATCACTTTCTTGATCATATACTTAATATTAAATTCAATCAATAATATCATCCATTTCACCAATTTTCTAGTCAATAAGGGAGCTTCATGTAGATATTTGACTGGATCAAGCTTCAAAATAACTTTGATTGAGTGTAACTAGAAATAATGCCTTAACTTCTTTGTAGCCTATATGAATATCAAACAAGTCTTTTCTACCTAGTTGTGCCTCTCCTCATAAGGGAGTACCTTCTTACTAAGATAATACACTACATGCTCACATCTCATCCACTTGAGCTAAAATCGCCCCTATAGAACTTTCTTCAACTACTAGATACAAAATCAAAGGCTTTTTTTTGCTTTAAGGGTTTCAACATTGACAGGTTGGTCAGATACTCCTTTATCCTTTTGAAGGCTTTATGACATTGTTTATTCCATCTCATTGGTTAGTCCTTTCTCAATAATTTAAAGATTAGCTCATAGATAAGAATGAATCTGACTATAAATCTATTAAGTATTATAGGCGACCTAGGAATCCTCAAACCTCTTTCTCTATCTTGGGTACATTTATGTCCTAAATGGCCTTTACTTTATCCAAATCCACTTAAATACCCTTTTCTTTCGCCATGTGCCCTAACAATTTACTAGATGTAACTCACGGACACACTTCCTAGGATTCAACCTCAGATTGTACTCATCAACCCTTTTAATAACTTTTCCAATGCTTTGAAATGTTTTTCCCTTGTTTCAGACTTTACCATTATGTCATCCACATATACCTCTACTTCTTTATGGATTATGTCATGAAACAAGGTAGTAACCATTTACTGATATATCACTTCTGCATTCTTCAATCTAAAGGGCACCACCTTGTACCAGTAATCCCCCACTTTGTGATAAAGGTTATCTTCACCTTGTTAATGACAGTTATGAGGATTTGATTATAGCTTGAGATCCCATCCATGAAAGAGTATATGATACACATTGGAACACTATCTACTAACATATCAATGTGAGGTGGAGGAAAATCATCCTTAGGGTAGGCCTTATTCAGGTCTCTCTAGTCGACATACATCCTTGCTCTTCAATCTTTTTTTGACACCAACACTATCTTAGGTAACTATTCAGGGTAATCAACTATTTCTAGAAACTCTGCATTTAACTACTTTGTTACATCTTCCTTAACTAATTAAGCCCACTCTAGTCTTATCCTTTTTAACTATTGCTTCACTTGTCTCATATATGGATAAATCAAAATCTTATACTCAATTATCCATCGATCAACTTCAGACATATCCTCATATGTCCAAGCAAAGACCCTCTAACACTTCTTGAGTAACTATTCAAACTTTTTTTGCTATTCTAATGTGATATCACTGGCAATAAGTAAGATTTTTAGATTTTCCTATATGTCAATATTAGATGCAGTTGTATGCATAAAATTAATATTAAATATGTTTTATGAATTGATGCATACTATGCACACTACCATCAAAAAGCACATCACATAACTAAGTAAATTCATCATTCATTGCCTTAAACTTGAAATAAATGCAACATCATCTTCAAAAAGACAAGAGATAAGAACATCAGTAGTATTAAAAAAAAAATAATTTCTTCTGGGAAATCAATAAGAGTCTTTTCAGCATCAATCTTCTCTTCTTTTATAACCTCCTTCTCATTAGTCACTTGAGCTACATTTGAGTCACTAACCTGCTCAGTACTTATTCCCCTCTCTAATTTTGTACTAGCCATTGCTTTTACAATCCCTTCAAAGTTCTGCTTCATATGACTGTCTCCTAGCTCAATCTTCATAAAGCTCTCTTAGATTATTGCCCTTTATGACTCAACTTGTTTGATATTTATTGCCTAAGCTTATGCTTTCTCATTATCACCCATGTCCTCAATATAGTTCATAATTATATTCTCAATGTTTTCCAAACTCAACCTAGTGAACTCAGCCTCTATAAACTTGCATGGCCCGATATATCCCCTATTCTAGATCCACAAGAGGTGGATTTTGACTAGTCGACCAAAATTTCTTCTTCATAAGATTCTTACCTTAGCCTAGAAACTTTTGAACTAATAAATACTACTCATGTTCTTCCTTAGATACCTTCCACTCATCATTCCACAGCTAAGTGGTCTGAGGGCCATATAAAACTGCAGTCTAGTCTAACTCTTGGGTACTTTTCTCCCCCACAACCTACTTACCTTTCTTTTTCTTCTACTTGTCTTCCTTATTTAATGAATCCCTATAGTTGAGATAACCCATTTCCTCAACTCTCATTTCTAAGAATTCCTTTTCGAGATCATCCATAATGTCATCACCCAGTGGCTTCTCTTCCTCATTAGTAGTTCCTGCCTCAATTTCTCCCACTACTTCCCTTTCTTTTATCAAGAAATCAAATGAAGGCCCAAATAAATCTCTTACTTCTAGCTTAGTCACTTTCTTACAGTAATCAAGTCCCTTCCTAATGGTTTGAGTCGAAATCTTTAAAAACTTTGAAACTCTTGTAGAATCATCTTATTATCTATAAGATCCTAAATTTCATACCTTAGCCTATAATAGTCATCGATGTTGTGCCTAACCACTTAATGAAAAACATAGTATACATTAGTGTCGTACTCCCTTAACAGTAGGTTAGGAGGTGATCTTGGTGTCAGAGGCTTTAATACTCCCTTCTTTTGTAATCTCTTATATTTCCAAAATTATAAATTGTTCTGAAGCCCTTACGGCATTCATGCCAGCCATCTCATTTCCTTCTCTTTGAGGTTGAGACAAGACACTTACTTTTCCCCTGTACTGCCTTTTTGACTCGGTCTCTAACTCTTCAGCTTACAAATCAACTTCTCTAAGTTCCTCAAAATTTTGCACTAACATACCTTTGATTCTAATGCTCCCCTAATAATCATTCGGACATGCTCCCTTTTAGTTGGCCTGGTAGTTGACTTAAAGGCTATTTTCTTCCACCTTCTTTTATAATCATTGAAACTTTTTCTAGACTTATGTTTAAAAGACTTTAGATCTTGTAAGGTAACCTCTAAACCTGAATTGCAAGGGTAATGCTTCTTAAAAGCCTCTATCAATTCTTTATAGTCTTTCTTGATAATCTTTGATTGATTAAAATACCAAGTCTTAGTTGATCCCTCTAATGACAGCTCAAAAAGTTCTAACATGGTGTCTGTCGGCACCCCAAATGCCTTCACTAAGACATATGAACAAACATGATTCTTTGTGTTTTGGGTACCTATAAACTTCAAGTTAATTGGAAGTTTCTCAATCTTACGGGCAAGTAACTCTTTAATCTTAATTCCTTTCTCTAAGCCTTTAGCTCTCTGAGCCTTTTGTATCTTTTCCAACTACTTAGCAAAGTTATCAAATTGAGTACTGTCTTTCTCATTTTTCACAAGCTTGTTAAAAGTAATGGTAGTACTTCCCACTTCCTTTGCCATCTTACTCTCATGGTACTCCTCTATCCCAAATAGAACATCATCAATCACCATGGGCTAGGTGCTTCTATATGTGTTTTTGCTTTATCTATCCTACTAATGGATGACTCCCTTTTCTTTGGAATTTCATTGAGGCACTTATTCACCTCCTCAATGACCATATCTTCCATCTCATAGTGAAACTCGACCATCATCTTTGTTAACACTTTTCAGCGATATCATGGATTTCGTGATCAATTTTTATCTTTAAATTGGCTATTGGTCGTGTTTTTCCTAGTGAGTCAGTTGCCCCTTCTCTTCTATGAGGGTTTAGATGAAGGTATAATGGTTGCAATTAGTATGATACATGGGCAAATAAAGAATGCATGTATGCATGAAATGCACATGATATTAGCAAAAGATTCTTCTAGCCTTATTCCTTCCATACATGAGGTCGAAAAGTTCTTTTCTAGGTAGGGTCTCATTCTTCTACCAATAAGGAATAAAAAATATGCATATTCGCCTTACACTAAGAAGGGTCAAAGTCCCAAAAGAAAATATACACTAAGAAACTAAAGACATAACAAAGAGGGAACATACAAAGAGAAAACAAGTTACATTGCTCGAAGAAGAAAATGTATAAGGAATTGGAAAATCCCTTTTTCGAGAAAGGCAAGGGATGTACATAAGTGTTTACATATAAAATGGAAACTCTTTACATAACGGGGTAAAGGAATATATAAATTTTTACATGAGGTAGTGATTATAATAGGTGGACTTAGGTAACAATGATATTTACATAAGAGAAATCCTAACTATGTTCTTTAAGGACTTAACCATCCTTTGAAGAAGAAATGCAAACAAAAAGGGTATCATATTGTAAGGTGTTATTGACTCTTACAGACAATAAATGGTTGCGTTGGTTGTTATAGTGTATGGGTCCCACAAGCTTGGAGGATAGTTATCATAACCCCTTATTTGATATACTCCCTCATTACCATCTCCTAAGCCCGAATGGAGCCTTAAGTCTTAAGTTAGAAGAACCCATCAGTTTATCTAGGGATAGACCTAATACGTATAGTGAAGTGTAGAGGCTACATGAATGTAATTTAGACCAATTAATTATAAGGTTAACATGGTAAAAGCAAACTAAAAATTAAACACGAAGTCAATTTCGAGTCCCTAGTGGAGTCGCCACTGTGAGCTCTTAGGAAATTCGCTCGAACAAGTGGAATCTTGCTTATGACTCCATCCTTTTATCGATTAATGAGGATCAAAAGGATGAGGGTTAAACATTGGTAATAAACCTAAATAGTGGCTCGTGTTGGGATTAATAGGGGATCATGCAAGTTTAGAGCCCTTTTTATCTAAATAGTGATCAACAAGGAAATAAGGCAGAACAATACATTGGTACAATCCCTAAAGAGATATGGAGTCGGCACTCGACTTTGGTTAGGACAAGAATCTAGGCAAGGCAAAATCTATATGTAACTAAGTCAATTAGAAGGCCAAATTTATCTTTACCCTATAAGAGATGAGGTTCAAAAATTGGACACTGCTTAGGAAAGAGGTTAGGCACTCCCAAACTATCTATATATTGGGATCCAACCTTCAACATCTTTGGTTCACTTTTATCATTTTAACCATGTCATTAATTAATCCTATTAACGTCCTTAAGACTGTTTCTAGCACAATCCAATCAATCATGTCAAATCATCAACAAAATTTATCTCAAAGGGACAAGGACTATGCATCATGTGAAGGGGGAACATATATGTCATTCTACCATAAGATAATAAAATCAACCTCAAAGGGGAGGGTGGTCATACAATATATTGGTGAAGGTTATTCCAATCTATCAACAATACTCAAGATCATCATGCATAACCAACATTCAAAATAATGATCATCAAGACCATCACTCATGGTCAAGCTCAACACCTAAGAAAACACACAACTTAGTCACCAAAAAGTGGAAAACATCATCAAAGTAAACAAAATAAGACTCATGCAAATAATAGTCACACCATGTCTCTAAGTCAAGGGTACCTAGGTATGTTTCTAAGTCATCAATTCATCATTCAATCATCTTAACATCATATGAGATACAAATGTAAGTTAGAGGATCTTAAAGGCTTAAGGTAAGAATCTTGACAAAGGGGATCCTAAGGTTGTTGAACCCTCTTCCATATTTACTTTAAAAAAGTTATGCATTCACATACACACCACTAACCATATTGGGGTAGGGATGATACACAAAGGGATTAATTAAGAGGTCAAAATATGTATGAAATGCAAATATGAAACATGATCTAATGGAAGGGCCATAAGCATGAGACTTTCTCTTCCACTCCAATCATGTGACCACGAAAATAAAGTGAATGGAATGAGTTAGCTAGAAAACTAATCACTCATTTCAATGGTGATAATGTTTTGAACAAAACCATAGTCAAAATAATGATGGCAAAATGAGACTTTCAAGATCATAGGAATGATGAATCCTTCACTTGGTCATGGTCAAAATAATATAAAAACAAAAAGTGAATCACATCTAACCACACAAATTGAGGAGAAGAATGAAAATTTGGAACTTGAAAACCATAATTTATAACTTAAACTTGGTCCTTACCCTATGGTTTGAATGAATATGGGTCCTAGATTATGAAAACCTACCCCTATTCTATCAAATGAGATCTTAAAGCTCCAAATGAAACATGGAAGTAAAAAAATAAAAAAATAAATAAATGAAACAATGAGGTGAATTTACAATCTATCCACAGTTAAATTGAATTGTACAAACCAATTGGTGGTCTGTACAACCTACTTAGTAGTCTATATAGACTACTAGTAGTATGTGCAACCTATAAAAATTAGGTTTTTTCAAAAAAAAGAAAATGGGAAGAAGAGGAATGGGAAGGGGACCCTTAGATGCTTTTGAATGTCTTGTTTGCCCTCCGAGGCACCTAGATTATAGATTGATCCTCTAAAATGCAATAGGAATGCTTGAGAATAAGTTATAAAAGTCCTTTTTTTCTACCTTGGATCTTTAGTGCAATGAATTAAGGGTTAAGTTTTTATGGGTTTTGAGTGGCAACTCTAATAGAGTTTCATTAGGGTTATCCAAGCCTCTCCTTCTCTTTCTAAAAATGGGTATTTATAAAGAGAAAGAGGTGCACCAAAGCTAGAATAACTCTAGTTCCACCTCAGTCATGACCCATATCAGACAAGGGTCATGAAAGTTTTAGGGTTCCAAAGTGGTTTGTACAGTTGAGAGGTTGACTGTACAACCTATTTTGTTAGTTATACAACCAATTAACTTTTAGGGGATGAGGTTCTAGAATCTTTTGTTAGCTAAGGTTTAGGGTTTGGCTGTACAACCAAGCAAATTGGTTGTACAACCCACTAAACTAAGGCTGGCAGATTTAGGCTTTTGGGCAAAGTGCCCTTGTGTTTGTTTTGGGGCTTAATCCAAGGCTTTCAAAGGCTTTTTGTCCTCTTTTCTTTCATACTTTAGTAGTTTTCATCATCGGGCTTGCATCACAAGGTCTAAAATCTTATGCTCATAGATAATGCGTTCTTTAAATTTCAAGTGATTGAATTTATTCAATACTTTCTCTATGTAATGATATTGACTCAAACATATCCTACACTATTTCTTTTAACCTGAATGCCCAAAATGGTATCAACTTGTCCAAGATCCTTCTTCAATGTTCAAGATAAAAACCTTTTTGTTTCTATTATGCCTACTATGGCATTACTCATAACCAATATGTCATCGACATACAAACATATAATTACAATATAATCATTATACTTGATATAAATGCATTTATTAACAATAAAAAACCAAAAGATAAGATTGCATCATCAAACTTGTTATGCCATTGTTTAAGAGCTTGCTTTAATCTATATAGAGATTTCACCAACTTACATAGCTTATGTTCATTCCAAGTAGAGCAAACCCATCAAGTTGTTCCATGTAAACCTCCATATCGAGATCTTTATTTAAAAATGTCATTTTGATATCCATTTGATGAACATATATATCATAAATTGATGCTAAAGCAAAAATTATTCTAATAGAAGTAATTCTTGCTACAAGTGCATATATATCGAAATAATCAATGCCTTCCTTTGTTGAAAACCTTTAGCTACTAACCTAACTTTGTAAGTATGTAATGTACCATCTCTATAATCAATGCCTTCCTTTGTCGAAAACCTTTAGCTACTAACCTAACTTTGTAAGTATGTAATGTACCATCTCTATGATATACTTTTTTCTAAAGACACATTTACACCTAATAGGTTTAGAAGTTGAACTTAAATCAACAAATTTCCATATGTGGTTTGATATTATTAAATCCATTTCATCTTTAATTGCATCTTTCCAAAAATTTGCATCTCTCAAAGCCACAGATTCCTTGTAAGTTTTTAGATCATCTTCAATTTGGAGAATAAAAGGAATTATATTCATAACTTAAACTTATCATACCTTCAACAAGGTTAAAAGAAATATGTTAGGAGTCAATCTCATCTATTCCATGAGTTTTTAATTTTCGAACTCTAGTGCTTCTTCTTAGTTCATTAGGTTCTTTATCAATATATTGAAAACAAGGTTCATCTTCATTTTGAGTTGTCTCATAAGGTAAGTTTTGAACTCGATTTTCAAAAGCTAATAAATGTTTAAAAAAATCTACATCCCACAATTCAATAATGACAATAGACACTAAAATAAGAAATCTTAGGCTTTCTTTCTGCCTATAATTCATAAGGAGAAATTTGAGTTTTTTTCATAGGAATTCAATTTATTATATGCATATACAAAGAAGAGGTTCACCCTATGAATTAAATAGCAATTTTGCATGCATCAACATAGCATTATCAGAAATTTTTGTAAATAAAGATTTCTAAATAATATATATATATATATATATATATATATATATATATATATATATATATATATATATATATA
>CATIWR010639343.1:0-10728 GCA_949677035.1 Omphalea diandra | reverse complement strand
TATATATATATAACATGATTGTGGATGCTTTTGTTTTGGGTTATTGTGAATTATTTAGATTTCCTTCTTAGAAGAGGTATGTATAGATTTTTTATGGTCTGTACATCCACTTACAGATGTATACATAGACATTCTCTCACGACACTATTTTTTTTTTATTTGTTAAAGCTTGTTATTCCTATATGCTTGATTACATAATTGATTATTTGCATATCCATCCTTCATTTGGTTATGCATCCCTACCCCAAGTTGTTATACTTTATTTTATTACTCTTTATTTCTTGCTAGGGTAGATGTGATGCAACACATAAATGAATTAAGTGGATGGATGCAAAAAAATCAACCATTAAAAGAAATTATTAAAAGTAAACCTTGATTCAATAAAAAGATAGACTTGGGATGCCTAATATTTTTGTAGGTCATTTCCAAATTTCAGACATAATCTTTGATGAATTAAAGATGAGTTGAGCCTTTTGAGACATTATTAGATGCTACCTACCTTTGCTTGAATTTTTCATCTCAACCAAACTTTGGTGAAGACTCCAATTGATCAATTTGAAGGTTTTAAAAACATATTACCTTGAACTTTGATTGCCTGATGATAAATTTATGCCAAGCCTCTTTATGTTATTACTAATAAAACACTCATATTTCCTTGGTCACTTTATGATAAAAAAAAATGGCGTGATTAGTTGTAGATAAAATTCTAATCATGTGGGATAAGAGCGAGCATCCATAACTATATCATTCATATAAAATTAATCATTTTTTTTATTGTTGGACTAAGTTGGTCAAACCTAAGTCAAAAACTCTCTTTGGATCTTGACAATGTAGATTGATATGTTCCAACATCAATTTCAAGTGTTGATTTTATAGACTTTTAGATAGATTTGCATTGAAAGTTGAATGGAAGCCCTAATCTCAAAGATTGACATTTATACTATAATTTAAGATCACGAATTAGAAGCTTGTGACCATTATCCTCCAAAAGAGTTTAATGATTCTCATACAGACAAATTCGCGGTGCATGTTATGTCCATAGTCGCGACCATAAATTTTGCATTTGCTTAGAGGGAACCAAATCTTCAACCAGATCTTGCCAAGTGTCTTAAAGAACTGTTGGAAGATCAAATTTTGTGATAGCAAAAAAAGTGTAGCAAATTTAATAAAGTAAATTTTCCATTGAAGCAAACGATTTCACGGTGAGCATTGGGTCTAAAGAAGAAAATAACAATCGCAAATTTCACTATTGCTCACGAAATGCAATGGCTATTTTTCTTGAAGAACTAATGGTGTGATGCCACATGGACTAGTCGTTAGATACAAACGGACTTATGTGAAACTCACAATCATGAATGAATGTCTCAACCATGAATTGCTTCTGATAAGCAATAAATGCATGATCTGCCTAGCTTACTTTTGAGATTTGGAAATAGTTTTGTTTATAAATCTCTTTGATGGTTGTAGGTTATAAATACACCACCAAATGGATTTGAATGCAAGAGGATAACTATTGATTATGCCAAAACTCTTGCAAAATTAATTATCATAACTTTATTTCTTTGTGCATAGTTTGGTGTAAGCTTTAAACACCTTGGGTTTGGGTTTGGGAGCAAGCCCTTGTACAAAAAACTCTTATTTGGGTTTGAGAGTGAGCCATAGAAAACTATTGTATAGGATTGAGTGTTAGCCTTAATAAAATACTTGTAAGGTTTGGTGTGAGCCTAAGTACTAGGTTGAGTGTGATCCTTGGGAAAACACTTGTAAGGTTTGGTGTGAGCCTCTAAAATACTAGTGATTTAGTGAAATACCTAATTGGTAAATTGGAGAGTGGATGTAGGTTTGGTTAATACCTGAAACATTATAAAACCCTTATATTCATTTTTCTTCTACTATGTCTCTAATCTTTTATTTATGTGAGTTTCCTTCAAAAGTTCAAATTTGCCACCAATTCAACCCTTCCTTCTTGGAGCATTAGAGCCACAATTGGTATCAGAGCTAAGTCTTAATTCAAATCTTAATTGTGTGAGAAAAAATCAATGGCACAAGAAGGAATCCACTCTCACCTTAATCCCTACCTATGGCAATGATTATGCTCTTTAGAAGCATAAAATAGAGATCTATCTTGAGAGTGATCTCATCAACTTATGTGATTATGTAAATGAAGAGTGGAAGCCTCTAACAAAGATGGTTAAAGGAGTAAAGGTGGCAATTACAAAAGAATAATGGAGTGAAGCATATAGGAAGGCAAATGTGAAGGACAAGAGGACAATGACTATTCTCTTAAGCTCTATGTCAATATAAGTAATTGGGAGAGTCCAACATTGCCAAACTATAAATTCCATATAGAAGGCAATAGAAAACTATCATGGGGGCATAACTCTTCTGAAATCAAGTAGATATATTCTAACATCAGTTTCAAGTGTTGATTTTATAGATTTTTAGATAGGTTTGCATTGAAAGTTGAATGGAAGCCTTAATCTCAAAGATTGACATTTGCACTCTAATTCTTGGTCATGAATTAGAAGCTTATGATCATTACAAGTTTAATGATCCTCATACAGACGAATTTACGGTGCATGTCACGTCCATAGTCACGACAACAAATTTTGCATTCGCTTAGAGAGAATTAAATCTTCAACCAGATCCTACCAAGTGTCTTAAATAACTGTTGGAAGATCAAATTTCACAGTAGTGAAAAAAAGTATAGTGACTGCGAATTTAATAAAGCAACTTCTCCATCTAAGCAAACAATTTCGCGGTGGGCATTGCGTCCAAATAAAAGAAAATGGTGACAGTGACTTTCACTATTGCTCAAGAAATGCAATGACTATTTTTCTTGAAGAACCAATGATGTGATGGCACATGGACTAGTCATTAGATTCAAATGGACTTATGTGAAATTTGCAACAGTGAATGAAGGTCTTGACCATGAATTGCATCTGACAAATAATAAATGCAAGATATGCCTAACTTACTTTGAAGTTTTGAAAATAATGTTGTTTATAACATCTCTTTGATGGTTGTAGCCTATAAATATACCACCAAATGGACTTGAATGTCAGAGGATAACCATTTATTATGCCAAAACTCTTACAAAGCTAATTCTCATAACTTCATTTCTTTGTACATAGTTTGGTGTGAGCTTTAAAGACCTTGGGTTTGGGTTTAAGAGTGAGCCCTTGTATAGAAAACTCTTGTTTGGGTTTGAGAATGATCCTTTGAAAACTTTTATATAAGTTTGAGTGTTAGTCTTGATAAAACACTTGTAATGTTTGGTGTGAGTTTAAACACTAGATTGAGTGTGAGTTTTGGGAAAATACTTATAAGGTTTGGTGTGAGTATAAACACTAAGTTGAGTGTGAGCTTGTAAAACAAAAGTGATTTAGTGAAATACTCAATTGGTAAATTCAGGAGTGGATGTAAAGTTAGTTAATATCCGAACCACTATAAAACTCTTGTGTTTATTTTTTCTACTATTTTTCTAATCTTTTATTTATGTGAGTTTCCTCTAAAAGTTTAAATTTGCCACCAATTCAACCGTCCATTATTGATGCACTAGTGCCAACATTTATAAATTATTTAAATTCATAAAATTCATGTAAATATTTCGTATGTTTTAATAATGTTTTTTGAAATTAATATGTTTTTGATTTAACTAAAAATTTTACAATATCAAAACCATTAAACTCAAATAAATACACTCAATTATAAATTAAACATACACAAGTTTTTTTAGAAAGCAAATAATGTTAAGAATCAAAATAATATACAATCTAAAATTTAATCAATATAAGACTACCTTTACAATCAAGTTCAAAATTATTGATTGTAATGAAATTTAAAAATTTGTGTTCTTTGAATTAGTTGTTGAGAATAATTGAATATTAACCATTTGATAAATAAAAATAAATAAAAGAAAACTATATTTTAGTTCTTTGTAAGTTATAAAAAAAAATGCTATATTACTTAGATTAAATAAGATACAAAATTTTTAGATAAAAAAATTTAGCTGCTTATAATTTTCTCAAAAATTTTGAAACTATTAATTGAATTTTTTGTTAGTTACAAATTATTTTTTAATAAAATTAATTTTATATTATTTAATAAAAATCAATTTAGAATAGTCTAAAAATAAAAGTATTATTTTAATTAGGATAACATTTAATTTTGGATTTAATTATAAGAATTTAAAAATTAAAACTCAATTAAACAAAAAAATTAATAATTTTTATCAACAAATAATACTCTAAGTAAATATAAAATACATGTATTTGATTGAAATAAAATAAATATTAAAATAAATTTAAAAATTCACTTAATTATGAGATTTGCTTTTTGATCAATCTTCTAAGATTTTTTGAAACAACGTTTTCTATTTTAAATTTATATAAGGATTTTTTTTAATCCACATTGCATCCGGTGCATTTTGTGTGTCACCCCGGGCTTCTGACCCGGTTTTAGCCATCCCTCTGGGCTATAGTTGTAAATTGGAAATTTTTTTTTAAAGAAAAAAGAAAAAGAAATATAATTTACATGTTAAACGGTTTGATGATTGATTTATATATGTTAACCAATAATCAACAGCTCAAATCCATGATTATAATGTGTCAACGAACAGTAATCAGGTGTTAAGTAGAGGTCACTGCGGGCAACAACCCACTCTTCTTTCTTTTGCGTTGTGTCCAGACAGATTTCACGTTTTGTTTGCTTCCACTCGTAAGTTCTAACCAGGACCATTCCCATTCCCTCCTCCGCCTAACACTATAATCTGTCTTCGTCAAAATTTTTAGATCTCATCAATCTTCAGCTCCATTTCAATTCTGTGTAAGTAAAATCTCTCATCGTCTCTCTCTCTCTCTCTCTCTCTTTTTCTTGGTCAATTTCACGATTGCAGTCCTGCGTCTACAAGAAATGAAGAGGACTCGTGAATCAATATTCTCTAAGTAAACTTAGGTCTGTATTCTCTTTGTTTTCTTGGTTGATTTCAAGATCTGGGTAGGTTCCAGAATTTGGGATCTTAAAGGTTAAGCTAAAGAACCAATGAAAGAGACAAATTCAAATCCAGCAACTGAGCCTATAGGGCAAAACCTGATAAAGTTAATAAGCAATCTTTGTTTCTCAATTTTTATATTCATAGTTTTGATATTTACAGTTATTGCTATAACTTACCAACCTCCAGATCCATGGATGGAATCAGCTCCTGCCCTTACTAAACTGTTTATTCAAAATGAAAATGCCACTTTTAAGAATGACAATTCAATCCTCAAAACTGGTGAGGATTTACAAACCGTGTCTGCTTCTGCAGTTCCACCCGCCTCCATTATCGAACCAATCACCGAGCAGGTGATTGAGAAATCTGAGGAGAAAGTGAATAACTTGACCCTCCCATCAAATGGTTGTGACGATTTGCAGGTTGTGAATTGCTCAGATCCAAGGGTTCTTATATTGGTTGAGAAGTTTAATTTGAAGTGGTTCAAGTCGATTGTGCTTTTTGAATATCAAACTCCTATCAATGGATCAAGGCCGGATGAATGTGATGTGGCATGGCGATTTAGAAACAAGAAGGAGAAGTCATGGAGGAAATACAGGGATTTTAGGAGATTTAAGTTTGGATTTGGAGAGAACTGTACTTATAAAATTGTGCATGCGAGTGGTTGGCATTCGGGCATTAATGCCCGGAGGCAAAGGACCAGAGTTAATGCTACTAAGAATGGTGGAAGTAATCCGAAACTTACATCATCATTTCGCGATGAGGAGATAAATGATACAATCCCAAGCTTGGGATCGGAGATGAATTTTAGGAAAGAGAGGTACTTGTATTACTCAAGAGGGGGGGATTATTGCAAGGGAATGAATCATTATATGTGGAGCTTCTTGTGTGGATTAGGGGAGGCTATGTATTTGAACAGGACATTTGTGATGGATTTGAGTTTATGCTTGGCGGGTAGCTATAATCCAAGTGGTAAGGATGAGGAGGGGAAAGATTTTCACTATTATTTTGATTTTGATCATCTTAAGGAGGTGGCTTCAATTGTAGAAGAGAGTGAATTTTTGAGAGATTGGAAGAAATGGGATCGTGCCCACAAGAAGAAAGTGCCAGTTAGGAAGGTTGTGACCCATAAGGTGACGCCAATGCAACTGAAGAAAGATAAGAGCACTGTTATATGGAGGCAGTTTGATGCTCCGGAGCCAGAAAATTATTGGTACAGGGTGTGTGAAGGACAAGCTGCAAAATACATCCAGAGGCCATGGCACGCGCTTTGGAAATCAAAGAGATTGATGAATATAGTTACTGAGATCAGTGGGCAAATGGACTGGGATTTTGATGCAGTTCATGTGGTTAGAGGAGAGAAGGCACAAAATAAGGAGCTCTGGCCTCACTTAGATTCTGATACTTTACCTGATGCACTTGTTACAAAGCTTCAAGGGATGATTCAGCCTTGGAGGAATCTGTATATTGCGACCAATGAGCCATTCTACAATTACTTTGATAAGCTAAGATCTCACTTTAAGGTTCATTTGCTTGATGATTACAAGGAATTGTGGGGAAATACAAGTGACTGGTACAATGACACAATGCTTTTAAATAATGGGCGGCCCGTTGAGTTTGATGGGTATATGAGAGTTGCTGTGGACACTGAGGTTCTTTACAGGGCAAAGACACGAATTGAAACATTTTATAATTTGACAAGTGACTGCAAGGATGGGATCAATACATGCTGACAAGGTTGGATGCCACTTCTTTCTTTTTCACGGTTGTTTCACATCACTTGTTTCTTGATTCAGTTACAAACTATACATTGAGCTCATTTTTGTTTATTTTGTCTATTTGGCTGTTCTTTCATTTTATTGATGATTGCAATCCAATTGAGCATGACAACCATATCTCTGTAATATAAATTTGCAGTTTGCTCTATTCTCTTATGATCTTTACTGAAGTGATGAATGTTGGCCTATATATTTCTTTATTCTAATCCTTCTCTCTTGTATTTTTACATGCAAAGTATTTCTACATTTATTTTGTGCTATTCTCATATGATCTCTGTTGAAAGAATTTTCTGGTTTTTGGGGTATGTTCAAATGTAATGTGCTCATGTAATAGTTTAGTTACTAAATTAAATTATGGCTACTTTTGATTTCCCAGAATTCCTCTGAAATTAAGACTTCTATATCTAAGTTTACACTTGTTATGAAAATTTTAAACAGCTTCAAAATGCTTAGTAAATCTATTCAAGGTTGATGCTTGCTCTCTTAAAGTGATGATTGTTAACGATTTGAAATTTCATATCTTTCTCTTACCTCAACGGTACAGTTGAGAAATAAACTGCCTTCCTGTAATGCAGTTTACTCCCCTTAGGATGAAAATGAATTATTACAAATAGAAGTGGAACAATGTCATATGTAGAAAAAGAGCTAGAATATAATTTGGTTAAAATTTCTTTGTATGCCTCTCTATCAGCACCTGAAAGACAACGGTTTGTGGAGTACCAAACCAATTACCTGTCTACTCAACACACTTGATGACTCCCCACAAACTATAGTGCTTAGACAAAGGATCTTATATAGTAATGTCATTATATAACTGGTTCGAGAGCTTGTCATATCCAAGCTCTTTGATGAAGCAATATTGTCATCTCTGCCATGTAAGTCATAGAACAGTTGTGTTAAATCTTCGGGATTCATTAAAAAGTCATCACTCTACTGTTCAGGATTCATTAAAAAGTACACACTCCCAATCCATGCTAGATTTACTACACACTCCCAATCCATGCTAGATTTACTATCTTCAATTTTCTGTTCTTTTCTATTTTAGGCCTTCTTACATTTAGTGGAGATTCTTTTTCTCTGGTGCAATTTGTCCTTTTATGTCAATCTATCAACTTTTGCGCTTCTGTGTGATATCAACGGCCTTGTGTATCTCTATATGCTTAGTGATTCTTGGATGCCAATTGAGGTGCGTGTGGTGCTGGCCAGGCTAAGTTACCAATTATGCTGATGGTCCAGCACTGGGAGAGAGGACCGGTTTCATTCTTTCCTATTTTTCATATAGGCTTTATGCATGTTCATCTTTTCTTAAATTGAAGAACAATAAATATGCGCTGCTATTGCTGTTGATGAATGCCAATCTCTTAAATTTGAAGCACTTACTCCATGTTTTTGTCCATTTTTGCCATTTCAGTACTCACGGATTTGTCCTTTTCTTTTTCCTGTATGTTCTTGTATTTGTATTAAATCTGTGTGCCTAATATTGATTTGTACATCAGTAAGCTCCAAGTTGGAGTTGTCTCAAGTAGAATGGAAATGAAAAAATTTTCCATTTATTCAAACAAAGAGTTAAAATATCTAATAGATGTGCAAGTATTCTCAAGTTTATCTTTATAGGTGCCTAATTTAAATTCAAAATTTTAAATTCAAAATATTAAGCTGAAAGAACCTCTTTATACTCTAAACTCCTCATGTATGCAAAGAAGAAACAACGGAAGATCTATAATATTACAATAAAAAGCTTAAAAGTTAACAAAATATGAGTTTTTATGGGTCAAATTAATAGAATTTTTAATTACTCAAATGTTAAATACTTGATAAATGACAAAGTTATTTGCGAACATGAGTGTCCATGCAATATCGCAAATCGCTTTTTGGCTTTGTGCCATAATTAACCAAGACTGGGATACTGCTTTTGACCATCGTGCTCAGGAATCCAAATTAGTATATTGGTAAAACTTTGAAAGTGAATTTACTGATGGATATCAAGGGATCATATTATAAAAGGGATAATACATTAATAAAACCTTCAGAGGGAGGAAGCCACCACCTAATGTGACTATGAAATTAGACGAATTATATTATCCTCTTTAGAGATGGGTTTGTGAATTGAATACACTCTCAAAAAAAGGTTGCAAACGGGGATATTCATCCGACTTCTTTCAAGTCATGATTCATTTTATTATCTATCTTGTTAATTAAGTTTAATTGAATGACCCTGATCATTTATCAAGCAAATTGGCACATAGTCATGCAAGAAAATAAAATAAAAGATTAAAAAAGAAAATTATAGTTATAAATTAGGGGATGAGGATATATTAAGTAAATAAGGGATTATCACACAAATTTCATAATCAAATGTGATGAAATTTTGTAAAAATATCTTTGCACTAATTATCAAAATAATCAAAATAAGTTAGTAAACAGAAATATCTTATAAAAAATAAAAATAATCATAAATAAAATAAATTGTCCTCAATTAAATGCATCCGCGCGAATCACTCAAACATCTATCTTATAAGCTTCACTTAAATGATATATTCATGAGAGCATACAAAGGGGGGAAAAATTCATTGTAGGAATCGTGGGACTTACTTATCTAGGAAAACACCGAGCCATTTGTGCGGGTCTTATAATTATCCATGCATATCCTTTAAGGATCCACAAAAGTTTAGGCTTAAAACAAATCCATGACAAATAAAAGCGTGCATACTAAACTAAAATACATTTTAAAATAAGAGAATTCAACTTTAGGAACATGTATCGATGCTAGGCTAAGTTAAGCCCACTTAGGTGGAAGGCCCAGCTTAGCAGCTTGGGCTTCAACCATTCAATACAAACAATGCTTGTAATAAATATTTTCTTAATAATATCATGATTGTATTTTATTAAATATCTTTTTATTTATGGTTAAATAATAAATTTCATCAATAGTCAATTCTACTTACCGTTAATAAGTATGTGACTTGATAGCAAAATATTTAAGTGTAATTGTTTTCTAAATCGTCTCTAGTTAGATATTATTATTGAGATAATAATGAAAAAAAAATTAGTATGTATTTTGATTGATTACTATGTTTTAAATATGTGATATTAAGTCAAACATATAGATATATATTTAAGAAACATTGTGTTAGACCGATCTGCTATGAAAACACTGTATAAATTAATAGTCATAAGTGTTTCTCATGCAATAGTATTAATTTAATCATCTGACCTAAAAAACACTATAGATTCCAATATAATGAACTTCATGTTTTTGATATAATCCAACATTATCTTTAACCGGATGATCATACAGATTTATATTAGACATGGAGTAAACCATA
Organism: Omphalea diandra; assembly: GCA_949677035.1. Lineage (NCBI taxonomy): Eukaryota > Viridiplantae > Streptophyta > Magnoliopsida > Malpighiales > Euphorbiaceae > Omphalea > Omphalea diandra. The sequence goes on along the minus strand of CATIWR010639343.1, from coordinate 631 downwards.
TAGAGGAATATGAGTGATTGAGAAGGAATTTGTCCCTCATATATTTATGAAAAATATATCTCTAAGCCCCTCAATAAGTTAGATTGAAGAGATTGCATTGGTCATGTGGTAATGAATTGATAAAGGTTATCAATATCATTTATATCAGTATGCTTAGAGATAGAAAAAGAATTAAAATATATAAGATGACATGATCAATGTCTTATGTTCAATTACGATATAATGTGACAAAAGATTATAATACTATTTGTAATATAGGTTAGGTTGAATCATTGATCTTCACATAATTTAGGTAGTCATAATGTGTTGTTAGAGACCACTTATGACTTATAAGCAAAAATAGGTTTTTTAGGTCACTACTAACATTATGTGAATCTACAGGGTCACACACGTAGAATAGACCCAAAACAAAATTGAGTTTTTACTCTTCTTTCTATTTATAATTAAAATAATTAGAGATATTATCTAAATTATTAGATATCTATTTTCTTTTAAATATTAAAACGAAATAGGATACTATTTTAACTATATCTTTTAAGATACAAAGTTGACATAAAATATTTTAATAGTTAAGATATATATATATATATATATATATATATATATATATATATATATATATAATATGGGA